>PVJO010020291.1:0-32431 GCA_004026905.1 Hystrix cristata | reverse complement strand
ATATCAGAGAAACAATTCGATGTGTACTCATAAGTGTCCGATTTATTTCACTTAATAGTATGCTCTCAAGGAACATCCATTTACATACAAATGACTCTAGTTTATCCTTTTTTATGGCAGTGTAGTACTCCATTGTGTAGAAAAACCACATTTTCTTTAGCCATTCATTGGTTGTTGGGCATTTAGACTGTTTCCAAGATTTAGCTATTACAAATTGTGTTGCTATAAACATGTTTGTGCATACATCCCTGTGGTATGAGGATTCCAGTTCTTCTGGGAAGATCCCCAGTAGGGGGATAACTGGATCAAATGGAACCTCTAGTTCTAGTTGTTTGAGGAATCTCCATATTGATTTCCATAGTGGCTGGACCAGTCTACATTGCCACCAACAATGGAGGAGGGTTCCTTTTTCCCCACAGCCCCACCAGCATTTGTTACTGGTTGATTTTTTCATAAACGCGGTTCTTTCTGGAGTGAGATGGAATCTTAATGCTGTTTTGATTTGCAGCTCTTGAATGACTAGTGATGTTGAACACTTTTTCATATATTTATTTGCCTTTTTAATTTCTTCATCTGAGAAATGTTTATTCTTTTTGGTTGGTCATTTTTGGATTGGGTCTTTGAATTTGGGAGGTTTGATTTTTTTGAGTTCTTTGTATATTCTAGATGTTAGACCTTTGTCTGATGGATAGCTTGTAAAAATTTTTTCCCAGTCTGTGGGTTTTCACCCTGCTCTATATGTGATTTCTTTTGCTGTGCAAAAGCTTTTTAATAGCATGTGGTCCCAAGCACTGATTCTTCGTGTTGTTTCCTGTGCTGTTTGGGTTATGTTCATAAATTTTTTCCCTACCCCTATGTCTTCGAGGGTTCTTCCTATTTTATTCCAGTAGATTTAGTGTTTCTGTTTTAATGTTTAGATCTTTGGTCCACTTTGACTTTAGTTTAGTACATGGTGAGAGACTTGGATCTAGTTTTAGTTTTCGGCATGTGGCAAGCCAATTTTTCCAGCACCATTTGTTAAAGAGGCTATCTTTCTTCCAGTGAGGGTGTTTGGCTCCTTTGTCGAAGACGAGGTATTTGAGTGTGTTTGGAGTTGTTTCTGCATCCTCCAATCTGTTCCATTGATTCTCAGGTCTGTCTTTTTTGCCAGTACCATGCTGTTTTTATCACTGTAGCTTTGTAGTATAGTTTTAGGTCGGGACCTGTGATGCCCCCTGCCTTTCCCCTACTGCTTAGGATTGTTTTTGCTATTCTTGGTCTCTTGTGGTTTCTGATGAAGTTCATGATTGTCTTTTCTTTCCATTTTCTGATATCCCTTTCTATTTCCTTTTTTATAGTGCTGAAGTTTTCAATATAAAGGTCTTTTACTTCCTTTGTTAGGTAGATTCCTAAGTATTTTATTTTTGTGTGTGCAATTGTGAAAGGTATATCATCTGCTATTTCTTTTTCAGTGGGTTTATTGTTTGTGTATAGGAATGCTATTGACCTCTGAGTTTTGACTTTGTATCCAGCAATGCGGCTGAATTTAGGTATTAAATCCAGAAGTTTTTTGGTGGAGTTTTTTGGGTCTTCTATGTAGAGTATCATGTCATCCACAAATAATGATAGTTTAACTTCTTCCTTTCCTATATTTATTCCTTTTATTTCTTTCTCTTGTCTAATTGCTCTGGCTAATGTTTCCAGAACTCTGTTGAATAATAGTGGTGATAGTGGGCAACCTTGTCTTGTTCCAGATTTTAGTGTGAAAGCTTCCAGTTTCTCACCGTTTAGTGTGCTGTTGGCCGTTGGTTTGTCATATATGGCTTTTATCAGATTTAAATATATACCCTCTATTCCTAATTTCTGTAGGGTTGTTATCATAAATGGGTGTTGAATTTTGTCAAATGCTTTTTCTGCATCTATTGAGATGATCATGTGATTTTTGTTTTTGACTTTGTTGATATGGTGTGTTACATATGTTGATTTACATATGTTGAACCATCCCTGCATCCCTGGGATGAATCCTACTTGGTCGAAGTGTACAATCTTCTTGATAATTCGTTGTATTCTCTTGGCGTTGAGAATTTTCGCATCTATGTTCATTAGGGAAATTGGTCTGTAGTTTTCTTTTTCACTTGGATCCTTTTCTGGTTTTAGTATCAGGGTGATGCTTGCTTCCAGAAATGATTTTGGAAGTACCACTTCCTTTTCAATTTCATTGAAGAGTTTGAGGAATAGTGGTATTAGATCATCTTTGAATTTCTTGTATAATTCAGCTGTGAAGCCGTCAGGACCTGGGCTTTTCTTTGTTGGTAGGTTTTTAATTACCTCTTCAATTTCAATGGCTGATATTGGTTTATTAAGTGTTTTTATCTCTTCTTGGTTTAGTTTTGGTAATTCATATGTTTCTAAGAATCTGTCCATTTCTTCCGTGTTTTCCATTTTGTTTGAGTATAGGTTCTTGAAGTAGGTGTTGATGCTCTTTTGGATTTCTGATGGGTCAGTTATGAATTTCTTTTTGAATTAAATATATTTCTTTTGTGTGTATGTGTGCTGGGGATCAAACTCAGGGCCTCGCACTTGCAAGGCAAGTGCTCTACCACTTGAGCTAAATCCCCAACCCTTGGATTAAATATATTTCTTATATACAACATACTGTTGGATTTTTTTCTTCATTCATTCTACCAATCTGTGTCTTTTGACCAGCAAATTGAAACCATTCACATTGATAGTTACAACTTATAGATATTGACATTCCAATCATTGTATTATTTTCCTGCTGCTGATTGTTTCTTACCCATCTACTTAACGGCTTGCTCTACCTGGTACATTCATTCTATTGGGTCTTTTGGCATTGTTAGCTTCATTTTCTTTCTACAGTATCCTTGAGAATTTTTTTTTGGTGTACTGGTTTGGTGGTCATGGATTTCCTTAGGTTCTCTTTGTAATGGAACTATCTTATTTCTCCATAAAACTTGAATGATAATTTTACAGGATATAGCAGTCTGGGTTGGAAGTTTGGTTTTTTTTTTTTTTTTTTTAGGACTTGAATCCCTGCATTCCAAAGTCTTTGCCTTTAGAGTTTGTGCTGAGAAGTCTGATGTAACGTTAGTGGGTTTTCCTTCATAAGTGATTTGTTGCTTTTCTCTAACAGCTCTGAAGACTCTGTTCCTGTATTGGATTTCTGGTATTTTTACTATGATGTACCATGGAGTGGTTCTTTTCTGATCATGAGTATTCGGGTTCTATATGCCTCACATATCTGTATGTTAAACTCTTTTCCCATGTTTAGTTTTTTTTCCTATAACTTCTGTAAACAGGATTTTATGCCCTTTGTGCTGTCTTATGATTTTTTTTTACTAACTGCTCTTAATCTTAATCTTCTTTGCATCATCTACAGCCATTGGATCCATTTTTCATATTCTCTCATTTCTAAGGTATCTCTCATTAATTAATCACCAACCACAGCCATCTTCTAGATCTGATGCTCTGTCCTCACATTAGTCACTTTTGCTTAATTCTTTTCTATGCTGGGCATTCAGTTTTGTGTCTCTTTCTTTAGTCTGGTAGCTTTTTATTGGTGTCTTCTGTAGACTCACTGATAGTTTGTTTCATTAGGATCATTATCTGTTTAGTTGTATTTTCTCTGAATTTGCTAAGCTCCTTATTGATCTGTTTTATTACCTCCACTGTTAACCTTTAAGTTAATTCAGCTCTGTGGCTTCTGATTTCCTCCTACTCGATGCCCTCTGGATCAGCATTGGGGGAGTTGCGAGTTTGGGGAGACCTTTTGTTGCCTTGTATTCTCATGTTTGCAGTATATTGTTTGTTTTCTGTGATAAGGCTTGCTGGTTGATTATAGTGGGTAGCTTTGTCACTAGTATGGAGACCTCTTTAGCTAATTTCTACTTTTCAGACATATTCTGTGTGCATGGCCAACTTTTGGTCTTTGCTTCTGTCCTAGAATCCAACAATGTCCATTTATGTGAGAGAGAAGGTTGCAATTATTTGGCCCAGTGTTCAGTTCTTTAGCAATGGGCCACGGTATTGTTTATAATCCCAAGGCAATCCAGATACAGGCACACAGAGAAAATCAATGGATATCAAGAACAATGTCACCGTGGCTATAGTAATAAAATCAGTAATAATAATAGCATCAAATACAAAGTGAATATTGACAAACCCTAAGAACCAATAATGTACCACTTTTAACCATAGAAAAGAGATGCATGATTCTACCATGAACATTAAAGTAAACCAGATATTGACCTACAGTAAACATCTACTTAATGGAAGAACTTTACCTATACTATCAATAGGGGGGTGTTCAATAGTAATAAGATATAATTAATTGTAAGATATAATTACTATCTATAGATCTAGCAAGCTTAATGGTTGTACTAGTAAAGATAGAGGGGGTAGGGAACTGCAGAATGGAAAAAGTAAAATTTGAAATATTAATCAAGAGAAGATGAGAAGGAGGAGAAAAAAGTAAGATAGGGAATCTTTTGGCGGTATAAAAGGAAACTAGTAGTGTTGGATAACAGTAACAAAAAAAAAAACCAAACAGAAAAAGAAAAAAGAATAAAATTAAACAAGAAAAAGAAAAGGGACAAAAGTTAAAAGGAGAAAAGAAAAAAGAGAATAAACCCCAAAGTCCCCCAAAAAATACAAATGAAGGAAAAAAAAAGAAAAAAGTTGAGTCAATTAAAATTGCTCTGTGCTTTCTTTGTTTCTGTTTTTGTTGTTGTTGTTGTTTTGTTTTGTCTTATTTTTTTGAGACAGGGTCTCACTCCATAATTCAGGCTGGCCTTGAACTCACTATGTAGCCCAGGCTGGCCTCAAACTCACACACTCCTCCTGTCTCATCCTCCCGAGAGCTGGGATTACAGGCAACTGCCATCACACCTGGCCCTTCTGTGCTTTTGAATGAGTGTTGTTTTTTTTTTTTTTTTCCCAGAAAGTCACAGTTTTCTCTGTGGGCTTTTCTTGAATCTAGTGCTTTGCTGCAGGCCAAAGAAATGTGTTATTTCTCCCTGGAGCTATTGACTCTTCCAGTCTGACTTTCTCTCCAGGAGTATTGGTTTCATCTATAAGCAGGTTGGTCAGTTGGTTGGTGACTCTGCTGCCCACTGTCTAGGGGGAAACAAAGCACATAGTGGGCTTAAAGTTTGTGGGTGCAGAGTAGGCCAGGGGAAAGCATTATGAAGGGGCGGGTTCCTCCTCCTTCCCTTGTGGTTCTGATTCACATGTTCCTAATGAATCATGACGTTGAACATCTTTTCACGTATGCTTTAACCACTTGTTTATCTTTGGATAAATGTCTATTCAAATCCTTTACCCATTTTAAAACTGAGTTTCTGGTTTTGATTTTTGTTGTTGTTGTTGAATCCTGAGTGTTCTTCATGTACTCTGGGTGCAAACCCCTTAACAAACATGTAATTTGCAAATATTCTATACCATTATTTGTTTTGTTTTGTTTTATTTTGCAGCCCTTACAAGCAAGGTGTGGTAGCACATGCTGTAGTCTAGCTACTAATGAGGCTGAGGCAGGAAGATTGTTTGAGTCCAAGAGTTCGAAGCCAGCTTGGCAAACTTAGCAAGACCCTGTGTCAAAATAAAAAAGGACTGGGAGTGTAGCTCCATGGCAGAGTATTTGCCCAGCATGTATGAGTCTCTGGATGTAATCACCTATTACCACAAAAACAAAGGATAAAAGAGGGGGAGGGAGGGAAAAAAGAGAGAGAATTCTTTAAAAATGCAAAGATTATTCTCAGCTCACAGGCCTTTCAAAACCTGACCATTGGCTAGATTTTACCCACAGGTTATAGTTTGCTGAGTCCTGGTCTGAATCATGGAACTTCAAACCTTTTTTTAAAAAAATGACTGTAATGGAGTTGGAGATTTAGCTCAGTGGTAGAGCACTTGCCTCGCAAGCACAAGGCCCTGAGTTCAATCGCCAGCACCCCCCAAAAAAAAGGCAGTTGAAATGAACATTTATTGTTCTACCTTTCTAAGAATCCCTTTTCTGTTAAGAAAACTGGATTTTCTTTAGGGAAGCAAGCATTTCTCCCTCGATTTCATGCTGTCTTGAGAGAATTGTCTATGAAAATGTTTTATCTTCCCCTAGGCCAAATGTGAACAGCTGAGCAAAGATAAGCCAATCTCTCTTCAGAGAAGTAAATGCCTAGCAATGTAAAGTGACAAAGGAGAAGAGACCAGTTGGAGCTGACTCATTCCAGCAGAACTGGCCTGATGAGCTTGTCTCTGAGTTCCCACAACTGAAATTCCCACAGCTACAATGTTCCTAGTCTTTCTGGGTCTAACCCTAGTGGGATAGCGTTTCCAAACTTTATGCCTTGTTCCTTTTGCTCCTTATTCAAAGTTAATCTCTCTTAATAGCAACTAAAAGATTAGCAATCAGCCCTTTCTCCAAGCAAGACCATGCACTGAGCCTCAATCTGTAAAACAGATAAAAGTTGTATAGCTTTCCATGAACAGGAGTGGGAGTCCCAGTACCTGCCTGCAAGGCCCTTACCACTGTGGCCCTTGAAGCTTCTCCAAGTGGAAAACAGTTTGAAAACCCATAGATAAGGTGCTTCTAACGTGCCTTCCAACTTTAGTACACTAAGGTTTGATGAGGCTAAGACATGGGTGAAAGATGAGAAATGGGAGAGCAAAAGAAGTCTTCTGATTAGTCAGGAGCAGCTGTACTAATGGATGCAATAAGAGAGGATAAAATCAGTGTAGAAAGAGAATGGCAGGGCTCTGAGGACTTGCAAACAAAATGAAGCTGTTGAAGGAAAAAACTACGAACAAGTTAGATTTTAATGCAAAAGTAAGTAGGTAATAACGTGAACTAAGGGTTTCTCTTTAGAGTGGAATAAAGGAAAGGACAAACAATCCAAAGAAATAAGTACGTATTAATGAGAAAAACTACCAAACTGTAATTTAAGCTTCATTTTCTCTTTACAAATTATTCTATAGCTACATATCATCCTTGGGTAGAAATAAAACCTCACATTTACAGCCAATTGATTTTTGACAAGGATTCCAAAACCACTCAGTGGAGAAAGAATGCTGTGTTGATTAGGGTTCTTTAGAGGAACAGAATCAATAGGAAAATCTATATACAGATATTCCTCACTTAATGACCCTTCAGACTTGATGACCAAGGTGCACTGTTCGGACTTACGACCTGCCACTTGGACTTTTTTTTTTTTTTTTTTTTTTGGTGCAGGGGATCGAACTCAGGCCCTTGTGCTTGCAAGGCAAGCACTCTAATCACTGAGCTAAATCCCCAGCCCCCACTTGGACTTTTGACTCGTCTTTTTTTTTTTTTGTACAGATCTGTACATCTTGTTTATAAGCCTCAATGCCTTTTTTTGTACAGTACCTGTTGTTTATACAGTACTGTAATTTTTGCTGATTGTCCTGTACAATACAGTACTATAGTTTTATGTTCTGTTATATATTACAGTACTTCATATAAGAGTTATGCAAATAAAAGCAAAGTCATCAAGTTGGGGTTTCCTTTGATCATTTCTTTCTTCTAAATATTGTAACATACATACTGTGTACAATTCCTCATTTAGTAACCAATTCACTTAACAACATGGTCACAGGAATGAAACTTGATCATTAAATGAGGTATGTCTGTGTATATATATGGATTTATTAGGCAGGCTTACAGGATCAGAGGTGACATAGTCCACAGTGGCTGACTACATGCAGGAGAACCAAAGGACACAGCGTGGTGTGAATTCATGATGAAAGGCTGCAGAAACTGGGATCTGATGTCCACAGACAATGGCAGTAGCAAAAGAAATGCCCAGTCGAGCAAAATGGAGCTTTTAAAATGCAGGCCACGGGGCTGGGGATTTAGCTCAGCGGTTAAAGTGCTTGCCTTGCAACCACAAGGACCCGAGTTCGATCCCCAGCACCCAAAAAAAAAAAAAATAAATAAAATAAAATAAAATAAAATGCAGGCCAACTTCTTCCTTCTTTTCCTTTCATTGAACCCGGGCTATAAGCCTACTTGGTAGAGCTACCCTCAATCAGGGTGCTGGCCTGCATGCCATCCACTTGTAGATGCACCCCACAAACACACCCAGAAATATCCTTTACTAATTTGCTGGGTATTTCTTAATCCAGTCAACTTGACATGCCACCGTTAATGGTCACGAATGGTCTGTTCGACGAATGGTGCTGGAAAACTGGACATCTACATGCGAAAGAATGAACTTATACCCTTATCTTCTGCCATACAAAAAATTAACTTGAATGTATCAAATATCTAAATTTAATAGCTAAAACTCTAAAACTTAGGAGAAAACATGGGAGAAATCTGTGTAACTTTAGATTTAGCAATGGTTTCTTGAAAATGATACCAAAAGCATAGAGAGCAAAAGAAAAAATAAATTGAAGGCTATCAAAATTTAAAACTTTTACACATGAAAGGCTATTGTCAAAAGAGTGAAAAAAATCCACAAATGGGAGAAAATATTTCTCCCATTTCTCAAGCATATATCTGAGAAGGGTTTAATATTCAGTGTGTAGTGCTGGCTTTGGCAGCACATATACTAAAACTGGAATAATATCTAGTATATAGAAAAAAAACCTGAAACTCAACAAGAAGGCAAACAGTCCAATTAAAATGAGCAAAGGATTTGAATAGATATTTCTTTTTTTTTTTTTGTGGTGCCGGGGATCGAACTCAGGCCCTTGTGCTTGCAAGGCAAGCACTCTAATCACTGAGCTAAATCCCCAGCCCCTGAATAGATATTTCTTTAAAGAAGATAAATGACTTATAAGTACATGCAAAAATGTTCAACATCAGGAGTCATCAGGGACATGCAGATCCAAACCACATTACAACCACTAGAATGATATAATTAAAAAGCAAAAATAATAACTGTTGGTGGGCTATGGAGTTATTGTAACCCTTATACACTGCTGACGGGAAAGTGAAATGATGCAGCTGCTGTGAAAAACAGTTTAGTGGCCCCTCAGATGTTACACAGAATTACCATACACAATTCCACTGCCGGATATATGCCTCCCAAGCTGAAAACAGACATAAACATGTATTTGTAGACCAATGCTAATAGTAGTATTATTTACAGTAGCCCAATAGTGGGACCAACCCACATGTCTATCAACAGATGAGTGACTAAACTAAATGTGGTATATCCACACAATGGAACACTACCCACCCTTCAAAAAGGAATGAAGTTCTACTATGTGGTACAACATGGATGAGCTTTGAAAACATTATTCTAAATGAAGTCAGTCAGATGCCAGAAGCCACATAGCGTATGATTCCATTTATATGAAATATCTAGAATAGGCAAATTTGTACAGACAGAAAGTAGATTTGAGGTAATCAGAGACTGAAGGCAGCAGGGAATAGAGTTACTGTTTAGTGGGTACGGAGTTTCTGTTTGAGGTAGTGAAATACTTTGTAAATAACAGTTATTGTTACACAATATTGGAAATATAATTATTCTGCCAAATTGAACACATAAAAAAATACAACATTTATTTTTTAGATAGATAGCTTTTTTCTTTTACTGGGGATTGAGCCTAGGGCTTTCACACTAAACTACATCTCTTTCTTGTTTCTTAGAGACAAGGTCTTGCTAAATTACCCAGGATAGTCTCAACCTTGTGATCCTCCTGCCTTGGCCTCCCAGAGTGCTGGGATTATAGCCATGTAGCAACTCACTTGGTTCATATTATTGATTTTTGTCACAATAAAAGTATAAGGAGGAGGAGAAACAGGAGGAAGAAAACAAGAGGAAAAGACTCATCTTTAACCCACACAGAGCAAATGTAATGGTGAGGGTTCAGGGGAATTAAGGAGCAAATCCCTGGGTCAAATGGATTAAGGATTTCTGAGCAAAGGAAAGAGGAAGGTGATGCTAATTGTGCATATACTTCAGGAAAACAAGAAGGCCATTCTCAGAAGAAAACGTGTGATGACCCCTGGCTTGTCCGGGACCCCTGCTGAAGGAGAAAGGACTTGAAGTACAGGACACCCAGCATGGGGTCCCTCACGTGTCCTCAGGCCAGGCTCTGGAGGCCTTGCCTCATGTTCTTTTGACAGAGGGGCACTGCAGAGCTTGAGAAATCAAGCTACCTTTAAGCTGAAAAAGACTTGTGAGGCCAGATGAGGTGGCTGAGAATTATCAGTAATCAGTGAGGGGACCTGCTCTCCCCTGATCTCAGGAGCTATCGTGAGACAATGCAACTGCTGAGCACATTGCTATATGCCAAGGTCAACGGAGAGGAATGTGAGCCACTCAAATCCTACAGGAATGTGAGATGCTGAGAGCTGTTGGACTCCCAGATAGAAGCGAGGGTCATGGGGGCACTCGAGTGCCTGTAATCCCAGCTACTCGGCAGATTGCCTCAATTCTCCCTCCCTCAGGAGGATCACAAGTTCGAGTCCAGTCTGGGCAGCACAGTGACCTAGCTAGAGGCTCTCTCAAAATTTTCTGAAAAAGTATGAGGATGTAGTTTAGTAGTAAAGTGCTCTTACAGTTGATGCCTGGTCCCACAAAAATAAAACAAACAAACAAACAAACAGAGGGTGTGGGCATAATTCAATGGTAGAGTGCATGCTTAGTTTAGCATGTATGAGGCCCTGGTTTCCATCCCCACTGCAGTAACAAACAAAATGCAATTGAAGCAGTCATTGTGGAAAACCCAGAACTTTGTTGGGCTGCCTTAGGCTTATTTTCGGTTTAATGTTTTAGTAGGTCTCAGTTTGATATTGTTTTTACAATAGCATCATAATCTCCTGTGCACCTACATTCTCTACAGGTTTTATAAAACCCTGCATGGCCACTTTGTTACAGAGTTCTGTGGGCTCCCCAAAGTCCCTCTGGGGGCCACCTAGACAAGGGGGACATGAGAGGAAAAAGATTGCGCTCAGGGGGTGAGGTCCAGGTTGGAACATTTGCTTCAGACCTTCTCTTGGGTGCAGAGGCTGAATAATTTCAATTCAAGCTAAAACTAGTAGGCATCCAAGTTCAGTTTTCAGCAAGTCACAGAAAGGCAATTCAAGTTCAAAGAACAGGCATTTGGCTCTATTTTTTTTTTCTTTTTATAAAGAGCTCTTCTGAAGAGAAAGTTAATTTCTGTGACTCATAAACAGAAGATTTCCAAAGCCTCATAAGGTTTCTGTGCAATTATGTCAGAATAACTTGATGAGAAAATAAATAATTCCATGCTCCCTACAAGTGTATCCGTGTACATAAATGTGCACTCCATAAGAGCAGGGTTCAGGAGCAGTGTGGGTTGTCAGGGAGAGAAGAGTTCATTCTGGTTAATAACTGGAGCATCTCTCTGTGCACCAGGACACCCAGACTTGACATTGTCTCTGATTGGCTCCTGGTCACATGGCAAAGGCATTTGTGCTAGTGCCACACGGCTAAGAAACAGCAGCTCATTCTTCAACCTGTTGGCACCAAGTCGGGCTGCTCTGAAGTTATGGAGGTGAGCCACGTGGAAATTTCCGAGTGTGGAAAACTCAGGGACCCTCTGCATCTTGACTAGCTAAGAAGAGATAGTGCCAGCTGCAACCTCAGGGCAACATGATATAAACCAGGGAATCCAAAAGGAAGACTCGGGCAAATGTCCAAGAAACTCTCCAGTATTTACACTCTATTTTACTTGACTTACATGTTGCTACAGCATCACAGGAAAAAATCCTTTCTGCAAACATGAGAAATATGACCTCCAAAGAAGAAGTTAATCATACACATTGGTTCAAAGAACTCGCTAATTGCTTTATTCGTATGAGTTGCTTCTGAAGATGATGCCAATAGACAAGGACCCAGAGAGCTTGGTTTGACTGCAACCACACTCCACCCAGCCTAGGCGTCCAGCCTGCTCCCTGTCTCTGCTGCCACTCTCCTGGGGCTTTGGAAAGCAAAAGTCTGTGAGAGGGGCCTAGAGTTGGGGACCCGAGCAGCCAAAGTGGTACAGAGAGACTGGGAGCTGGGAAAGACAAGCCAAGAAGACGGCAAAGGGAGGCGGACAGGAGGACGCCCAGCTTCATGACTAAGGATAGACCCCATACCCAGCCCAGCTCCAGCCCTGACAGTTGAAGTGAGGGAAGGGAGGCCCACACACGAGGCTCAGCCTCTACATGGCTGCCCTTGGTCATCCAAAATTCCACTCAGGCCTCTCTTATCAACCCCAAGCTCATGTAGCCACCGTCTGGTCAACATCCACTTAGATGTCAGATAAGAATCTCGACCTTACACCTGTAAGCCGAACACTCTAGGAGGCCAAGGCAGGAGGATCACAAGTTTGAGCCCAGCCTGGGCAATTTCACTACTTAATAAGACCCTGTCTCAGAGTAAAAAAGAATAAAAGCTCTGGGGATGCACCTCAGTGCAAAGGCCCTGGGTCCAATATCTAGCACTGCAATCAATCAATCAATAAGCAATCTTTTTTTTTTTCTACTGGAGATTGAATCCAGGGAGCTCTGAGATACCTTTCTTATATTTCATTTCAAGACATAATCTAAGTTGCCTGGGCTGGGCTCAAACTTGCCATCATCCTGCAAAAACCTATTTTTTTTAGATTAATTTATTATAAATCCTTATCAAGTTAATTATCACAAGTGCAGATTACCAGCCACTCTAACAGGCCAAAAAGATATAAAACACAAGACAGACAAGTATGCTAAACCAAGGTACACTTTTAAGTACATTGTCCATGTGGGATTACAATAACTTTTTTCTCTTTTTTTCTTATCATCTGTCTTTTATTTCGCACATTATTTATGTATAGGGTTTTGCACATAAGAGAAACCATGTGATATTTAAGCTTGTGTGTCTGCTTTATTTCACTTAATAGTATGGTCTCGCCGGGCATGATGGCGCATACCTGTAATCCCAGCACTCTGGAGGCTGAGGCAGGAAGATTGCTGTGAATTCAAGGCCAGCCTGGGCTACATAGTGAGTTCAACCCCAGCCTGAATTGCATAGTGAAACCTTGTCTCAAAAAAACCAAAATGAAAAAAAATTGTGGTCTCAAGGTGCATCCATTTTCCTACAAATGATTTTTCATGGCAGAGTAGTATTCTGTTGAGTATAAATACCACATTTTCTTTATCTATTCATCTGTTGATGGACATATGAGCTGCTTCCAAGATTTAGCTATTATAAATTGTGCTGCTATTGTACATTGATATGCATACATCACCACGTATGACCTCATTAACTCTTTTAGGAAGATACCTAGGAGGGAAATAGCTGGGTCAAATGGAACTTAAATTTTAGTCTTTTGAGGAATCTCCATACTGATTTCCATAGTGGTTGTACTAGTTTACATTCCTACCAACAGTAAGGTTTCTCTTCCCCCTGACTCTGCACCACCTCTCCAGCATTTGTTATTGGTTGACTTCTTGATAATAGCCGTTCCTTGTGGAGTGAGATGGATTCTCAGTGTTGTTAGTTTGCATTTTTCAAATGGTCAGTGATGTTGAACATTACTTCATATATTCATTGGCTGTTTGTATTTCTTCATCAGAGTAGTATCTATTCATTTCAGATGCCCATTTTTTGATAAGGTCTTTAAATTTGGGCAGTCTAATTTTTTTCAGTTCTTTATATATTCTTGATATTAGTCCTCTGTCTGAGGAGTAATTGGCAAAATTTTTTCCCACTCTGTAGGCTGTCTGTTCACTCTGTTGGTTTTTTCCTTTGCTGTGCAGAAGCTTTTGAATTTGATGTAATCCCATTTGTTGATTCTTTTTATTATTTCTTGTGCAACCCAAAAAAACCTCTTGATCTCTGTCTACCTTCTTTCCCAAAACCACCCGCAGTCTTCTCAGTCTTGCTCAAAGCAACTCTTCTTCCAGCTGCACAGACCAGCATCATCAAAGATGAGGGCATCATTCTGACTCACCTTCTCTTGAACTCAACATCTAATCCATTCGCAAATGCTGTGGATTCCACCTTCAAACTCTATCCAGAAACTGACCACTTCATGTCTCTCTCACCTCTGCTCCTACCCAAGCCATCAGCCCCCTCTCTGAATGCACTGAGGCGTAGCCTCCTCCTGTTTCCTTCTTTATTCCCTTGTGCTCTACTCTCAACCCAGCAGCCAGACTGAGCCATGGAAACTGTCTCTCCTCTGCTCAGCATGCTCTCGTGGCTCCTCGTTTCGATCAAAACTGAAGTCCTTACCGCTGTGCACAAAGCCCCACCTATCTGGCCTCATACCCTGCCCTATTTTCATCCAGTACTGGGGCTTGAACCCAGGGCCTTCACACTGAGCTACAACCCTAGGCCTTTTTTATTGTTTAAGAGACAGGCTATCACTAAGCTGCTAAATTGCCCAAGTGGCCTCGAGTTTGTGATCTGCCCTGCCTCAGCCCTCCAAAATGCAACTGGAAAAACAGAGTTCCATTAAGCAAGATCCACCCTGCCTCAACCTCCCGAGATGCTAGGCTTACAGGTGCGTCCCACCATGCCCAGCTTCACTGCACCCTCTTATACTGCCTCCCCTCATCATTTCCACCCCCACTACAATTTCTGTATCATTCCTTGAAAATGCCACGCAGAGTTTTACTTTAGGTCCTTTCATTTTCCCAGAGCTCCTTGGCTTGCACCCTCTCTTCCTCAAGGGTTGCACTCAAATGGTACCTTATTTAAATGACCCCTTGACTCCTGCACTTAAATTTGAAACCCTCCACCCAAAACTCTCTTTCCTTTGTTGTGCTTTATTTTTCTCCATTGTGCTGATCATTTCGCTTATTATCTGGCAGAATATAAATTCCATGAGGGCGGAGACTGTCATCTGTTTACTGTGGTATGACCAGGTTCAGGGCCTGGCACAGAGTGGGCACTGGGTGTTAGTAGAATGAATGCTAGAACCTGGCCTTCCTCTCCCCTCTTCTTCCCTCCCTGCATCCAGATACTCGTAGGTGAAGCTTTTATCCCTTAGTCTGTTTGGGCTTTGAGATGGGAAATGTGTGGCTTCCTACTCTGCAAAAGGCATTTCCGGTCATACTAATGGAAATAGGGATAAGGGAACCCACCTTTTCCCAGAAATGTTTCTCAGTGTCAGGGGTGTATTGTACCTCTCTGCAAAACTGCCCCTGTCAAGAATCTTGGGCAGGGTGAGGACTGGGCACCATTATTCAGGAAATGTACCTGGGAAGGACTGAGATGGACAAGGTCTGGGCCCGCGTTCAGTGGGTTCTAGGGTTTACACAGACCAGCTCTGGACCTCAACACTCTGGACCTGCTGCCAGATCTTTTTTGTTGTCTATTACCACGAGTCTGTAAATACCATTAGAGAAGGATCCCTCTCTGTTTCCCTCACTGTATCCTTAGCACCTAGATTCATGCCTAGAACATAGTAGGTGCTCAATAAATATTTGTTGGGTGAATGAATGAATGCATGAATGAATGAACCAATGAAATGAGCAAGTATACCAGGTGAACTGGTGTCCCAACTACTCCCTAATCATAGCCCTTCCTACTCCTTTCTCCCTGATCCTGTTGGTTCTCCCTGCCTCAGCTCCCTGCGCCCTCATCTCTGCTCTGCCTCATATTACGCCATCTCTGTGTCTCTTCCCTATTCTTATTCCCCTGTCCAAGCCCTGCTAGACTTACAGTAGAGTTGGCCGGAGCCTTGAGATCTAGTCCCTTGCTCTTTCTGTAGACTGGGCATACCTTCTCGCTCAAGGACCTACTATTATGTGCCAGGTACCATACTAAGTGTATGGTACACATTTTATTTAACCCATGGAAAAACACATGGATAAATGCCTCTGAATGAAGTCAGCTCCCCTCCAAATGCCAGCAGCTTTGTGCCTGCCCTTGGATTGGCTCTCCTCCCTTAGCCCCAGAGCGGTGCTTTCTCCATCCTTTGCACACTGAGTGTTGAGCCGGCCGACTATCTTGCTTCGGCCTTGACTTACCTAGCTTTCACAAGAAACCTCCTCGAGTCCGATTCAATCCACTCAGTTCTGGCTTCCAAGAATGCCTTGAACCTGAACGCACCTGAGCGGTGATCCATGGAAGGACGGAGGCCTGGGATTCAGCCACCAATTACAGTTAATTTTCCCAGACCCCAACTCACATCTTGCCCTCTGACAATCAAGCCCATGGGTCCTACATCACTGTGTCCTGGATGGTCTGTATATTTTGTCTCAAACCAAGCCCTGAAAAATCCTTGTCTGGGAATGGAGTGAAAGCATTTTTAGAAATATTCAAAACATGCATCTTGGTTCCTCAATGAGAACCAAAGCTGAGGATGTGACGTTTATAGGACATGTCAGTAGAAAAGATTACTTTTCCTAAAATACATTTGTTAAATGATAGGTAAAACAGCAAACGGATGGGAACCTACAACTGGGAGACATCACAGGAAGAGGGAAATATGATTTTTATTATAAACATATGCATTTTATTATTTCTCCCAGTGAGGATCAGGATTGGGAATCTGCAGCTGTGAAAGGGCAGGAGAGAGCAGTATTTTTAGAGCTGTCACTTTAAAATATACCTTCTCCTGCTTGCCTACAGCGTTTCTCTAAACAAGGCCCTCTTGGAGCCTGAGCCCTGCGAAGATGAATATACTGTGCGTATAAAACAAATGGCTGCGAGGCAGCGGTTCCTGTTTCCCTCAAAAACTCTATCTAAACTAGAGCTTGGCTTGTCACCAGCCCCACCTAGGCCTGGGGCTGTTGGGCCACTCATCTCCCCAGTTGCAGCCATAGAAATCATCAATGACTCCCTCATCACCCACCGTTCTGGTCCTACTCAACTCTGTCCCTTCTTTTTCTGGAAATCTCTCAATGAGCACCAACATGAGGCACCTCAACCAGTGGGCCACCCTGGGCTTCCTGTATGGTTCCTTTCCTCATGCGGCAAGCAAGAGGATCAGCCCCAGTTCATGGAGAAGGAAACTGAGGCCCAAAGAGGCTTCTTGGTCAAGGTGATACAGCTCAGGAGCAAGAGGGGGCAAGAGGCTGTGGGCCCAGGTGTGTCTGGCACTAAAGGCCTTGCCTGCGCCATCCATAGGCTGTGCTGTCTCTCCACTTCCCAGCCCCAGACTCGACTCAACCAGAGCACGAGCCACTTTGTCTAGGCATCTCTGTAACTCCCTCACCCTCTTCCTCCCCTGCCTCCGGCACACACAGCCACAGACACCCAGGTGCCGAAAATCCTTCTTTCCCTACATCCCTGTGCTCTGCAGGATCCTCCATATTGCCTAGGAGGGGTCACCTTCCAAAGTCTTCACTCTGCCATTTAACGCCTTCCCTTCTCTCCAAGTTTTCTATAATAATTACCCTCCCTCACTCCATCCTCACTGATCCAGCCCATACTGGCCAAACTCATTCCTGCCCCGGCGTCTTTGCTGGTGCTCTAATCCTCTGCCTGCACTGCCTTCCACTCTCTTCCTCTCCTTCCCACACCTTCACTGGTGACTCCAAAAAGACACGTGGGCTGGGATGTAAAGAGTTTACCCAACCTGCGCAGGGCCTTGGGTTCCATCTCCAGCACCATCAGAACAACAACAGCACAAAGACATAAGTCCTCTTGTTATCGGGTGGGTTCTGATATTCCTGGGTTCTTCCCCTCCTCAAGCAAAGAATTGAATGAGGGGGGCAAAAAGTAGTTCTAAAGTTTTATTTAAAGTATAGAGAAAAGAAGAAAAGGAAAGTTGAGCATAACAATAGATACAGCAAAATATGTACCGGGCCTATAAGGCACACTAGGGGTTACCATGAGACAGGAATGGTAGCAATGGTGCTGGGGATGCAGCCGCCATCTTCCATGGGAGAGAAAAGGGAGAGCTCCCTCCCTTGTGTTGTGGTAGAGAAGGCCCCTTTGCTTCCAGTGTTTCTACTATTTATCAAATGGAGTTCTCGTGGAATCTCCTGAGAACTCCCTACAGTTCACATGAGGGGTGGTGCTTGAAAATCATGCCTCAGGCTGACGTCAGGTCCAGGGCACTCCCCCAGGTCAGGGTCCCTTGCCAGCGAGCCTTAGCCACGCTCTATCCTACCTCACTCTTTCACCATACAGTTCTCCACTTGAGTCTCTGCTGTGTTAACATCTTCCGTTTTCTAAGTGTCTTGTGTCTTTCTCTTCTTTCTCTAACAAAGTGTTGGACTTCCCCTCCAGTGTCAGGCATCATATTAAAGAACTGGCCCAGGAGTTTTTAGGCTGATCTACCTTGATTCTGTAAAGTGCCACTCCGAGCTAACAGAGTTTCCCCAAAGAGGAGGCTTACGGGCAGGGACACAAGTCGTATAAGGGCTCAAGTCCTTTCTTCACAGCAATGCCAGCACGTCAACAATAGTCAGAGTTGGCTTGCAGAGTTGGGAGCACTCGATCGAGTTTTAAGTAATTAGGTCTGTTTCTCTCCTTAAGTCAGCAGTCTCTTCTTCCTTGTGGCATCCAGAACCAAAGCCTGGAGCAAGTGGGAGTGACAGGCACTTTATTACTGACATGTCGTCGCCTACACGGGACTGCTCTGCCAGCAAGAAGGAGATTTCTCCAGCCACTTTGCAAATGACCGAATTATGGGTTTACTCAATCTTTCATGCTGCCAGGCTCAACATTTTCGTTTACTTCTCTCGTTCCCCTTGGCATGGTTTCCATACTGAAAAAGGCAGAACTCTCCCAGGCTCGCTTCTCCCCAGGGGCTCTAAAAGTCTACCTTGTGTTAACATTAAGGTCTTCTCTGGCTCCTTGGAATCTTTACCCTCACCCCTTACCCCTTAACTCTGATCCAGGGCAGTGCTGGGGTCTCGGGCCTGTGGAGAACACTGAGGTCCACGTTCACATTTTGGTCCTTGTTTTCAAACCATTTCCTAGTGAAATATTGTCATTTTGGGAACTAATTCTGTCAGGAAGTCATTTCAGGCAAAAGTCAAATCCACAACACTCCACACAAATAACAAACAGCCCGCAAAGTCCTTCAGGGGGACTCTAAGAACTGCCATTTGGAAGGGAGGTCAGGAAGTGGGGTGTGAACATCTGGTGTTCTAAGGGCTGGCCTGGGGGCTGTGTGCAGATGTGGGATACCATGAGCTCTGTGGCCTGGCCCCTGACTACCTTCTCTTTCCTTTTTCTCAGGACTGATTTTTTGCCACCAGGGTACTGAGTCACCCAGATGTCAATTAACACTGGGTGCTACTCAAATAATGGACTATTTATCAAGGTGATAGGCCATTTTCACTGACTCTTTCTCACGTTTATTTTTTAATTACCCAATGTGCTAATTTGCTTAACATTTCTTGGCATAATTAGCCCTGGGTGGTCTTTGATTCTTCAGAGGGTCTTTTTTTTAAAAGTCGCTTTCACATTTCACACTGGATCCTGGGGCATTTTTGCAGGAATGGATTAACACAGCAAGTCCCACACCCTTCTTTCCTGAAACTACTATGAAAATACTTTGGCTCCTGGTGTGTATCAAAAAGATGATGATGCTAAAAACAGTGGCCTCTTCTCAAAGCAACTTTCATAGAAAAGGCTCAGCATGTTTTATAAAAGTTAACTGCTTAACATCTCTCAACACACCTGCATCCTGAATATAAGCCATCAGATAGTTCTTTCTGGATGAAATGTGGTCCTATACAGAGTAACAGTCCCAGGCGGAAGTGGTAATTGCTGGAGTTTCAAATTGATGGACAGTTTTTGGTTAACATCCAAAATTTTGCTATAGCTATAAGGAAATCTTCATCGGGGGTCCCACTGGATCACAACCTCCCCTGTTTTCCCATCTAATTAGAGAGATGATGCTTCTAGGCCTGTGTTTCTCAAGTGTAATCTGTGACTTATAAACTTCCTTCTCTTTTCCACTGGCTGGTTTAAAATGTGAGGACAGCATGCTGAGCTGATGACTGGTGAGGACCCCGGCCAGTGCAAAAAGCAGATAGAAGGTTGAGGCGAAGGCTAACTGAGTTCATCTGACTTTGACTGTTACAAATTTCCCAGTTCTTAAAACACTGAGACAACAGGCAGTTCCACTATACCATTGCTGCCACCAGCCTAGGCAGAAAGGGATGCAGCTAGATCTAAAGAACTAAATGAAAGTAAGAGAAGTCAGGAACAAATATAAAATGGAAAAAGTGACTCAGGAAAAAGACAAGTGAAAAAACATTAGCTGGAAGACATCCTACCTTATGCTGACTCATTTCAAATTCTTCCCACCATACGGCTCTGTAATACACTGAGAATTCCCAGGGTGTACTTCAAATTCACCTAAAGGTGCTTTCCCTGTCACCCCTTCTGCAGAACAGCAAGGTCCAGGAAGCTCGCTTGTGAACAGCAGCATTCAACCTTATA
Organism: Hystrix cristata; assembly: GCA_004026905.1. Taxonomy (NCBI): domain Eukaryota; kingdom Metazoa; phylum Chordata; class Mammalia; order Rodentia; family Hystricidae; genus Hystrix; species Hystrix cristata. Next base: position 12,125 of record PVJO010020291.1, on the reverse strand, counting down.
TTCCCAACATAAATACATGTACAAAAACACATACAAGAGTATTCATACAGCATTATTTGTAATAGTTTCCAAATAAAAAAGACTCAAATGTTCATGAACTAGAGAATGACTACTATACAGCACTGAGGAGAGAATTAGTTCTATTTTTTTTTAGTTTTATTTTTTAAAAATACATAAATCCCACAAAAATAATGTTAAGTGAAAGAAGCCAGACACAAAAAAATCTACACTGTAGAATTCCATTCACATAGCTAAGAGACTGGCAAAATTATCCTACCGTGTTAAATTTCAGGTTCACGGCCACCGTTGGAGGAGAGTAAGTGACTAGGAGGGGGAGTTAAAGGGGCTTCCGGGATGCTCGTAATAGTCTGTTTCTGGATCTGGGTCATAGCTGCATAGGTGTGTGCAGATGTGAGAATTCATCAAACTGACATATGATCAGTGAACTTTTCGTGCATGTTATACCTCATTAAAATGTTTGGGGTTTTTTGCAGTACTGGGAATCCAACATATGTCCTCACGCATGCTAGACAAGTGCTCTATGACTGAGCTGCATTCTCAGCACAGAAGTTTACCTCGAAGAAGTATATGCCTCTAATCCCAGCACTCTGGAGACTGAGGCAAGAAGATCACACATTTGAGCCCAGCCCAGGCTACGTAGCAATACCCTATCTGAAAAGCGAACAAACAAACAAAAAGTTTACCTTGAACACTAACCATCCTTTCAACTTTTAAAACTCTCTTTTTTTTGAAATTTTCTAAGTATTCTATTTATGAGTTGTCTCTTGAAATTCTCTCCTCCATTTCAATTACTGCTTTCATCTCTTGCATGGTCATTTGCCAGTCTCCAGGCTGGTCTCTCTACCTCTCATCTATCTCTTTCTCTCCACATTGGGTTCATTGTCCTTACTAAAGCTCACATCTGATCATGTCCTACTCCTGGACTACAAATCCTTTAGGAACTTCTCTTCACAGAACAGAAGGCAGAGCTGATAGGAAGATAGAGGCCTGAGAGAGGGAGGAGTCAGTGAGGATTCAATAATTGGGTAACTGAGGGAGACAGTGATGTCCTGAACAAAAATATGTAAAATAAAAAGATGAGTAAGCCCTGGAGGGAAATAAAGATCTCAAATATACTGAGTATGAATTTGGTGACTGGTAATATTGGATGGGGGATCCAGGTCTAAACATCTAATCAAAGAGCCAACATTTGGAACACATATATAGGTAGAGAAGAGCAATGAATATCTCAAACCAAAGCCATTGAAGAGCAGATGGATCCAAAAACTAGGAGGTGAGTACTCATCAGGTATTTGGAACACAAAGGAAATTATCCCCAGCTATAAGTGACAGCACCTGAAAAGTCAAATTAACTCAGCAAATATTAACTGTGCTTCACTAACTCAGTGCTCCACTCCTCACCTCTTGCGTGAGCAATTAGCACTGATCAGGACCTGCAGCCAGAGGAGCTACCCAGGGACCACAGGTACTCCTAGTGTCCCCCAGAGCTATCTGTGTGGCCTGCCTAGTTACCGCAGACAGCAGGGCTAGGACTTCCTCTCATTAGAGTTTCTAAAAGCCAGGAGTCAGCAGAAGAAACCACAGCCCAATCCCAAACCCTCAGCTCCTCCCCAGCTAGTCAGGGCTGAAAAAAAGACTGTTCGATATGCTCTATTATGCAACAAGGACAGGGGCCTGAGGCCCTTCTGTGGACCTCGCCCTCAAATGTATCTCAGCGCTGTCTCCTTTTAGATCAAAGTTCTGATTTTTCAATCTATCTTCAGTAAGCGCTCCAACACTTTATTCTTAAGCCCAAAATAGCTCTTTGTCAGTGTTTATTACATAATGCTAAATTGTGGGGGGTGGGGAGCGAAGCTGGTTACAACATAATATCTGCAATGTGCTCCTGTTTTAGTATAAGAAATATTTCTTTCAATGCTTATATATGCACATTTGGGCTATATATGCAAAAAACTAGAAGGAAATATACCCAAATATTAACAGAAAGAATTTTTAAGAAATGAAATGGCAGGTGGTTTTCTATTCTTTGTTGTACAATTTTTAAAGAAGATTATATATATATATATATATATATATATATATATATATATATAGAGAGAGAGAGAGAGAGAGAGAGAGAGAGAGAGAGAGATCGATCTTGTATCTAGATGCACCTCTCCAAAGCCTCACATGCTTCTAGATGGGGCTTCTGGGAGGTGACTGGATCTACCATGTGTGAATATGGCTTAAGGAGTGTGTGATAACTAAATTAGTCCACTCATTGGTTTAGCATAGTTTGGGATGTGGATAAGGGGAAGGGTACCCCTGGGTGTAAGTGGCAGAATCAAAGAGAAAGGGAGGCTCAGTGGTGTTGCTTCGCTACCTCCTCATACATATAAATGATGATCACAGTGAGTGAGCTACATGCAAGCCAGGGCTTCAGAGAAACTAGAAGCTGGAAAATGGTGTAGGAGACAACAATATCATGCCCTTGGGTTTTGAAAACAATAATGCTCCAGAAATAAGCAGTGCCTGTGAGTGGTAGGACTATGGGAAGAGAGAAGTCTTGCGTAACACAGAAAATAAATTAGTTGCCCATTCCCCCCTCCCACATACAACAGGAGTGCCATACTTGTGGGACATTCAGTGCCCTGCCCACGCTTACGAATAGGCTCCCACAGGGGCGCCCCCAGAATCCTTTGCTGAGGACCGCAGAGGGCGGGAAGACCTAGGACTGTGGAAAGTATACTCATCAGAAAGTAAAGCTCCTGGGACAGTGCATGGGGGAGGTCCATGAGAGGAGGGATGAAGACCAGTGTCCAAGTCAGGGGGTGCCTGGTGCTGCACTGGGCAAAAGGCTTGCAGAAGGCCTGGGAAGGCCCCCATGCCAAGTAGAGAGGCTGAATACCATGAGCTGTGGGCAGAGTGGTCCCGCTGAGGGACAGTCACAGACCACATCTCTAGAGACATCGGAGAGAGAGAAGTGCGATTCAGCTGAGCCAGACCCGAGCAGGCACTCTCCTATTGTTTTCCCAAACGCCCAAACACCAGAAAGACATGAGAAGACATGTGAAGATGTGAGGTCCCACTCTCCATCCACGGTCCCCCACTGGCAAAGGAGTCGTGGACCAAGCCTAGGGGCTGCACCAAGCTCTGCAGTTGAGTTGGAGAGCAGAACTCTCAAGACAGAGGCAGAAGACTGTGGACAGAGGGATGGAGAGCAGCGCCTGGGTCAGAGGGCCCCTGACGATATAGTAGGCAAGGAAAGTCTACGGAGAGAAGACACAGAGACGACGGTGGGATTTGCCTGGGAGTGAAGGGAGTGCAAGCGGGAGGTCCCTAGCAGAAATCAATAGCGAACCGGTTGTTGGGCAAACTATGCCACATCTGCTTCTGCCCAAATCAGCTGAGGCAACTGGATCTTGGGATGGTGAGTGAAGGCTGCATTTCCCCGTGCCTGAACCGCAGCTTGCAGGCAGGAGGCAGGTCTGGAGAGACTGGCATCCCTCATCGCTTCCAGTCAAGCAACTCTGTGGTCCACAGTGGTGAAACTGCTCGGCAGCTCACATTCAGACTCCAGTAGTATGATATACTCCAGTATAATATCCAGTGTAAGGGGAGCTGTGTGGACACTGCAGGTTGATGCTGCTGCAACTCTGTGAAGATTTATTTGTTGGCATCCTTGCTTGTTCATTTGTTCTGAATGTTCTATTTATTCCTTCTAGTTCTTGTTTCTTTGTTAGTATTGGGTTTTTAATTTTATTTTTTAAGGTTTTCCCTTTATCTGACTCTCTCTTTTGGTCTCTTTTGGTCTCTTCTTTTTTGTTATTTACTTATTTATTTTTTACTTTCTCTGCTTCCTATTCTTTTTTTCTTCTGTCTTGCTCATTTTTTTGCCTCTTTGTTTTCCCTCTCCTCCTCTTGACCTTTCGTATAGCATACATATAACAGGTGCTTGTATATGTGCAAAACAGAATAAGAATGAACCAGTGCTTTAATTTAAATAGTACTATTCAAGGGCATTTAAGGGTAACCTGCAACAAATTTGTGCTTAGAGGATCCAAACAAAACGAACTACAAATATATTAACGGATTCTGACAACATGAAAGTCTCCCTCAGTTTCTAAATACACTTCTATACCTCTGCATCCCTCCTCCTACCTCCACAAATATTCACTCAAACCCCCTCATCACGAGCCCTTTACTCTAGCTATAAAAATATTTCTAACAGGGTCCAACCTCCTATTTTTTCACTTACTGATATTTCCCTTACCATTCTTTCTTTTTATTGACTCACCTCACCCTCCACATCCCAGACTAATCAAAAATAGCAGTATAATATAGTCTATAAAGGGCATTGATAAAAGGATAAAATTTAAAAACAAGTTTTAACATTCATGACTGATGGATGGTTGAATTTGTTGATGTTGTTATAACCAGTAGAAATTCTTTCCTCACAACATAGTGATTGAGTCCAGCCCAATTAAACCAAATAGGCTGAAGCGGTAGGCAATACCTTTGGACAAACAAAGCCAAAATCGCATCACTGGAAAACTGAACCTAATTAAAGAGATCTTCATATCAACAATAAAGTGTCTTCACTATTTGACCTTAACTCTCAGCATAATAAAAACACAAATGTGAAAAAAAACAAGGCAATGAAATGCCTCCCCTCCCAACTTCCCCAAACCAAATCAAAGGGGCATGGATGGAGAGAAAGCAAAACGCTAAATGACTAACCTGTATTAAATGACCAAAGAGGAAACAAAGAAACTTGGCAAGAGAGATTCCTCAGGGAACTAGGACTAGAGATTCCATTTGACCCAGCTATCCCATTTCTTGGTATCTTCCCAAAACTATTAAAAGCATCATACTGCAGCGATATATGCACACCCATGTTTATGGAAGCACAATTTGTAATAGCTAAATCTTGGAAACAGCCCAAATGCCCATCAACAGCAGAATGGATAAAGAAAATGTGGTTTTTTTTATACAATGGAGTACTACTCTGCCATAAAGAATGATAAGCTTGAGATATTCCTAGGTAAATGGATGCATTTTGAGACCACACTCTTAAGTGAACTAAATCAGACACACATGTTTAAATACTGCATTGTTTCTCTGGTGTGAGAAACTGAAAGTGTAAATAAAGACTAAAATGTATTATATTGGGAAAGGGAAGAAAATGTCCAAATGGGAAAGGGAACAAAGGAGGGGGAAAGGAACAGAGGGACAAGAGAAATAAGAAATGGAAGGAAAAAATGGAAACAAAGCTTTTGTAAATAGGGAGGGAGGGGGTAAGGGGAGGGGAGGGGAATGGGAAAAAAAGAAGCAACAAGATATATCATGTACAGGTACAAATCCCCTATGATGAATGTTATCACTATGTACATCTAAAACGTACCATTAAAATAAAATAAGTTTTTAAAAAAATGATATAATGAAACAGATTGTGGAATTCATAAGAAAAAACTGATAAAAATAAGAAAACACAGATAAAAAATTAGAAGAACTAGCCAAGGCCATTCAAAATATGCATGAAAAATTTACCAAAGAAGCAGAGTTCATGAAAAGATGCCAAACAAAAATCCTGAAGATAAAGAACTCTATTGAATATTTGAGCAACAAAAATGACCAGTGTGAGGAGGAAGTGTCAAATCTGGAAGACAAAAATGATGGAATATCATATATTCAGAGATACCTTAAAAACAATAAAAGGGCAAAGAAAATGGATCCAACAGCTACTATATGCCAAAAAGAAGACTAACCCAAGACAAACTGGAGTTAGGGAAAAATCAGAGGACAACACACATGGACTAAAAAATCTGTTTACTTAAATCATAGCAGAAAGCTTTCCAAATATGGGGAAAGAGCTCAGCATACAGGTAAATGAGGCATATGGAACCTGAAATAATTACTAGGAGAGAAAAAAACTCCCCACAACATATTATAATCAAAACCCCAGAAAGTCCAACACAAAGACAGAATTTTAAAAACTGTCATGGGCAATTAGATTACAGCAAATTTCTCAACACAAACTTTAACGGCCAGGAGAATTTGAAGTAAAGCATTTCAAGCCCCAGAAGAAAATAATTTTCAACCCAGACTAATATATGCTGCAAAATTATCTTTCAAGGGTTGGGGATTTACCTCAGTGGTAGATCACTTACATAGCAAGCATGAGGCTCTGGGTTTGCTCATTAGCACCAATTTTTTTAAACTATCTTTCAAAATTGATGGACAAATAAGGACATTTTATGACAAAGAACACCTTAAGAAATGCATAACCACAAAATCAGCACTCCTAGAAATTCTCAAGGATATCTTAGAAAGAGATAATGAAGCCAAAAATACCAAGAAGTCTGATGGAATGAATATATCAAGCAAAGCGAGCAGTTAAACAAAAGAGAAAAATAAAGAGATCAACAACAGAAAAAATGCAATGACAAGAATAAGTCAATACAATAAGTCCCTGACTTACAAACGCTCAAATTGTGAACTTTCATGCGTGTACTCTACTTTGTTGACTTACAAACAGTTCTCTCAGAATGGAACTCGTTTATAAGTTGGGGAGTTACTGTATTGTTCAGTAATAACTCTCAGTGTGAATGGCCTCAACTCCCCAGTTAAAAGACATAATTGCAGACTGGATCAAAAAACAAAAAGTATTGCTTTGCTGCATACAAGAGACACATCTAAGCCTAAAAGAAATCCATAGACTAAGAATCAAAGAATGGAAAACAATATTCCATGCAATGCAAACCTGAAAAGAAGAATGGGTAACAATTTTATTCTCAGACAAAATGTACTTCAAGCTAAAGTTGTTTAGGAAAGGTTAAGAAGGTTGCTACATATTATTTAAGAGAACAATTCAACAAGAAGAGATAACAATTGTAAATATATATGCACCAAATACCAGTGCACTGACCATAAAAGATTTAATGATCATCAACACAATCAAGGTGGGGAATGACAACATCCCACTTTTACAAATAGATGCATCAACTATAGAAAAAAATGAGAAGAAATATTGGAGCTGAATCACACCATCAAACAAATGGATTTAATAGATGCCTCTAAGGTATTCCACCCTATCACAACAGAATATATATTCTTCTCAGCAGCACAGAGAATTTTCTTCAAAATAAACCACATCCTAGCCCATACAGCTTACTTAAATAAATACAGAAGAATCAAAATTATCCCATGTGTACTATCAGAAAATAGTATACTGAAATTAGAAATCAAAAGAAACTACAGAAATTTTTCAGACACCTGGACATTAAATAACATACTCCCACATACTCAATGAGTCACAAAAGAAATCGAAGAAGATATTAAACAATTCTGGAATTAAACAATAATGTCAGTACAACATACCAGAATCTAAAAGGGAAATTTATTGTTGCGAGTGCTCACATTACAAAAACAGAGAAAGCCCACATAAATAACCTAATGATGCACCTCAAGGTCCTAGAAAAACCAGAATAGTTTAAATCCAATCCTAGTACAAGGAAGGAAATCATAAAGATTAAAGTGAAAATTAATGAAATTGAGACAAAAAACTACAAAGAATCAATGCATCAAAGAGCTAGTTCTTTGAAAAAATAAACAAAATAGACATACCCTTAGCTAATCTTAACAAAAGAAGTGACCCATATCAATGCAATTAGGAATGAAAAAGGCAAAATCACAGCAAATACTGCTGAAATCCAGAAGATTATTAGTAAATACTATGAAAATTTGTACTAAACAAAGTGAAAGAATCTAGAAAAACACATATGAGTTCCTAAAACTGAGCCAAGAAGATATACAAACCCTGGATAGTTTTATAACAGGCAATGAAATTGAGGCAGTAATAAAAAACCTGTGAACTAAGAAAAATCCAAGACCTGAAAAATTCGCTGCTGAATTCTGCAAGAATTTAAGGGAAGATCTAATTCTAATACTCTTCAAACTCTTTAGTGAAATGAAAAGGGAGGGAGTATTTCAAAACTCATTCTAGAAAGCTAGCATTACCTTTACTCCAAAATCAGACAAGAACCCAATTAAACAAGAACGCTACAGACCAATCTTTTTAATGACCATCAACACAAAAACCCAATAAGATACTGAAAAAATATGCAACAAATCATCAAAAAGATCATAGATCATGACCAATTAGGTTTCACACCAAGGATGCAAGGATTTATCTGCATATATAAATCAATAATTGTAGATGCACAAAATGTCTTCGACAAAAGCTAACATCCACTCATGATAACAACCTTGAAGGAAGTAGGTATAAAAAGTCCTTATCTCAATCTGGTAAGAGATGTTTATGATAAGCCACTGCCAAGATCATGTTAAAAGGAGAAAAAAATGGAAAGTTTTCACTCTAAACTCAGGAACAAGACAAGGATGTCCACTATCACCACTCCTGTTCAATATAGTACTCAAAACATTAGCCAGAGCAATCAGGCAGGAAAAAGAAATAAAAGGGATATGTATAGGAAAGGAATAAGTCAAATTATCATTATTTGAAGATGACATGATCCTTTATATGGAAGACACAAAAAAATTCTACCAGAAGAGAACTAGAACTGATAAACAAATTCAGCACTTTAGCAGGATACAAAATCAACACACAAAAATCAATTGTATTCCTGTACATCAATAATAAACACACTGAGAAAGAAATTAGGAAAACAATAGCATCGAGAAAAATTAAAAATCCAGCAATTAACCTAACCAGGAAAGTGAGAGACCTCTACAGCAAAAACTATGGTATACTGAGAAAGGAGATCAAGGAGGACATCAAAAAATGGAAAGACATTCCCTGTTCCTGGACAGGCAGAACCAATATGGCCAAAATGGCCATACTACCAAAACTGATATATAAATTTCATGTAATCCCAATGAAAATATCAACAGTATTCCTCAGAGAACTAGAAAAAAATTCTTAAAATTTATATGGGACCAGAAAAGACCAAGAATTGCAAAAGCAAAACAGGAGGCATCACAAGCCCAGATTTCAAGCTATGTTACAAAGGACTGGGATAAAAACAGCATGGTACTAGCACAAAAACAGACACGTGGATCAATGGAACAGAATAGAAGATGAAGAAAAAACATTAAGTCATCTGATCTTTGACAAAGGGGCCAAAAGCATATGCTGGAGGAAAGAACCTCTTTAAAAAATGATGCTGGGAGAACTGGTTATATACCTGCAAAAGATTGAATCTAGAGCCATATCTATTACTTGCACCAAAATAAAGTCAAAATGGATCAAAGACCTAGATATTAAAACAGAAACAATCTGCCAGAAGATATAACAGGTAAAAACTTTGAAGACACAGGCAAAGGGAAGGACTTTCTGAACAGAACCCCATTTGGATAAGAAATAATATCAAGAATTAACAAATGGAACTATATTAAATTAAAATCTTCTGCACAGCAAAGGGAACAACCAACAGAGTAAAGAGACAACCTACAGACTAGGAACAGATCTTTGCCAGCTACTCTTCTTTGGGCTAATGTCTAGAATATATAAAGAACTCAGAAAAATCATACCTCCCCAATGTAAAAGACCCAATCAAAAAATGGGCTGAAATGAATAGACATTACTCAGATATACAAATAGCCAATAAATGCATGCAAAAATGTTCAACATCTCTGGCTATCATAGAAATGCAAATTAAAGCGACACTGAGATTATGTCTTACTCCAGAAAAGATGCTTACCATCACAAAATCAAACAATAACAAATGCTGGTGAGGCTGTGGGGGGAAAAGAACACTTCTACATTGTTGGTGAGAATCTAAACTATTGTAATCACTATGGAAATCAGTATGGAGTTTCCTCAAAAAGCTAAAACTAGAAATTTCATCCCATCCAGCTATTTTCCTTCAAGGTATCTTCCCATATGAGTTAAAGGTATCATACTACAGTGATGCATACCCAAGTTTATAGTAGCACAACTCATAATAGCTAAATCTTGGAATCAGTCTGTCTATCCATCAATAGGAGAATGGATAAAGAAATTGTGGTATATATACGTAATGGAGTACTACTCAGTCATAAATAAGAAAAATTTGAGTCATTTGTAGGAAAATGTATGTACCATAAAACCATAATGTTAAGTGAATTAAATCAGACACATAAGTTTAAATATTGTATAACTTCTCTTATATGAGAAACCCTTCAACAATTTAAAGAGCAAAAGTAAAGATAGACAGTAGGAAATAGGAAAACAGATCTTTGGTAATTGGGAAAGTAAATGAGATGTAGTGAGGGGGAGGGAAGTGAAAGGAAGGGCAATAACAAGGATTAAGATATATTATGTAGATGTACCTACTCCCCACAATGAATATAATCATTATATACTATAAATATGTACTACTAAAATCTTTTTTAAAAAATTATTACTGACAGATAGGCAACAAGGATCTCTTATGAGCGTGAGCTGGTCCCCAAGACAAGGAAGCTGCCTCGGTGGCTGGACGTTCAAATGCTCCTGCTCCACTTGCACTGTAGCTAAAGGATCCTGGAAAGCAGCCCACTCTGGGGTTTTTAATCCCGTGTGTGTGCGTGTGTGTGTGTGTGTGTGTGTACTGGGGGTGGAACCCAGGGCCTTGCACATGCTAGGCAAGTATTCTACCACTGAGCTATGCTCCCAGCTCCCACTCTGGGTGTATGGTGTCTTATGATGCACTGACATTAAGGTTGTAGGGCATTGTTTCTGAGGAGGGCTGGAATGGGGACTGGGCTGTCTTGGGCAGTCCCTGCCTATCCCAGAACACTGCACTCCCAACACAGCTAGTTACTCTTAAGAACTACAAGCAAGAAAACATGCAAACTGAGTTGGTCTAAGGCCATTGTAGAAGTGTCATATAAAAGACATTTGTACGAGGCACTATGCACCTGTAATGATGGCACCCTATAGGACTGTGGCAAGAGGATGACAAATTCAAATCTAGCCTGGGCAACTTAGAATTTAGCAAGCTTTTGTCTCAAAATTTAAAAAAAAAGGCTGGTATTGTAGCTGAGAACATTCAATCTCCAGTACCATATACACACACAAAAAGACATTTTCAAATAGAAGAAACTAAGAGATCTCATTATGAGCAGCCCTGCTCTATAATAAATAAAAGTGCTGTAGATAGAAGGGAAGTAATATCAGGAGGACACAACAGCAAGAGCATCCAAATATAAAATCAGTAGGCAGAAAGGATTTATTTAGTCAACTATCTAGATTCGAAATGTTGGAAGTGGCTTAAAGGACTTTTAAAAAGTATCAAAGGACAGATTGAAAAGTCAGAGTTCACACACTACCAGTAAAGTCACAACAAATTCCTATTGTAGAAGACGTGGCTGGCGCTTCCCTCTCCTCACTGTAAATATGTGGCGGATCTAACTAGTGTGGCAGAAGGAAGACTCTTTGAGCTGATCCGGAACAAATCCCTTCTCTGGCACCTCAGGGAAGGTTTGTTTCATGATGTCTGGCCTGTGCTGGGACATCTATTTCTCTCTTTAGAGCCCCCGTTTTGCTAAATATTACATTTTATTCTTGCTCTTGTATATAGTGATACAACCCCCGGGGTCTCACCAAGGGGCACAGGCCCATTACATAACTTTTATAGGTCTTGACCAGGGGTGCATCCTGACTTTCTCAACTGAGGGTATCACTACTTGATTGGTCAATGAGCTCATTACTAGGGAACATCGGGAAGGGTCTCTGGGGACATTCCACTAGGGTCTGGGGTCAAGTTGTTTTTGTCTCTGCAAAAGCAGCCTTGTAGGGTACAGCGTAAAGAGAAAATGTGACCCCAGGCTGTCATTCTCACAGGTAGTGTTAACCACAGGTAGCTGCTGTATCTCCACAAGCAGCTGCTGTGGCTGGTTTCTGTTTCTAACAAAGTGCTCCACCTCTCTTCTCTGGAGGAGGGGGTCTCCTGCTCTATCCCTGCCTAAAGTCTCCCTTGCCCCTACAATATAGAGCACATGTACCATAAACCTCTCTATATATCTAGGTTTTCAGGTATGAATTAAGCCAAGAGTGGTGGAGCATGCCTGTATTCCCAGCCCTTGGGAGGCTGAGACAGGAGGATCACAAGTTTGAAGTCAGCCTGGGCTATATAGTAAGT
>PVJO010020290.1:0-32439 GCA_004026905.1 Hystrix cristata | reverse complement strand
TGGGGGATTTTGAGGGACTGGCCCCAAGGCCCACCGTCAGGGAATGGCGGAAAGGAGGCCCACAGTCCTGGTATCTGGGACTCCAAGGCCAACAATTTCCCCTCCTCCAGTTTCTGTGACTGCGCTTCTCACTGTGAGTTGCTTCTAAAATGTGTAATGTACTGAGAGGACACCAAGATGCTGTTGGACCACTGCAAATAGCGGAACATGGTCTCCTAGATTAGCTAACTGCAGCAAGAAATTATCAAAGGTAGACTTATATTTTTACTTTAGAATAAAGCTGTAAAATTTTGGAAATAAAAGTATATTTTGTTAATAATGAAATAAAGATTTTATGTATATAATATTTTTCATGTAAAATAGGATCCATACAAATGTCTTAAATTGAAGTAATTCTTCTGGCATTTTTAAAAGACTGTCACTTAATATTAGGAGTGAGGTAGTTGGTTTGATCTTTGTTTTCAGGCTCAACATCAAGTCTATTTTCATGTTTTATTTCTGCCACCAGTAGCAAAGGAAAAAAGATGAACTGCCTTTTTGGCAATATTTATATAGCATTTTATTGTTGTTATGATTAGCAATTAATTATTTCATTTCGAACAATTCTAACTGTTGTAAGTTGCTAGAAGCCAGAGTCCTTCTTAATTTGGAGGCTGCCTGATGTTGTGATTATATGAGTGAGAACCAGGATGAGAGCACACGATTATACTTTTTATATTAAAACTCCCTCTAGATCTCCCATATAATCCTGCAATCCCACTTCTGGAAATAAATCCGAAAGAATTGAAGTCAGCGGGTGGAAGAGATGGCTGCATTCCCGTGTTCATTGCAGCACCATTCACATTAGTCAAGAAGTGGAATGAACCTCAGTGCCCCTCAGCAGGTGAATGTATATAATGTGTACACACACCATGAGATACTATTCAGCTTTTATTTTATTTTATTTTTTGGTGCTGGGAATCGAACTCAGGGCCTTGTGTTTGCAAGGCAAACACTCTAACCACTGAGCTAAATCCCCAGCCCCCTATTCAGCCTTTAAAAATGAGGATATTCTGTCACTGGCAACAGCTTAGATGATCTTGGAGGATTTATGTTGAGCGAAATAACCCAGGCACCTAAAAGCAGAAAACCATGACCTCACTTAATTGGAATCTAAAAATAAAGTCTTAACTCATAAAAGTAGAAAGCAGGATGGTGATTAGCAGAGCCTGGGGAGGAGATAAGGAAATATTGCTCAAAGGGCCTGAAGTTTCAGTTAGACAAGAGGAATAAGTTTTAGAGATCGACTGCACTGCATGGTGACGGTAGTTAATAAGAGTGTATATTTCAATGCTGCTAAAAGCAAAGAAACCAAATAGTCTCACAAAAAAAGTAAGTATGAGAGGTGGTTGATATATTCATTAGTTTGATATGATCATTCCACAGTGTAAACGTACTTGAGCACATCACAATGTGGTACCCCATAAATATACACAATCATTATCTGCCAACGAAAAGGATAATAAAAAAACTACGGTCCTCTGGATCCCTGAGAACTGACTTGGTGTAGGAGGAATGTTTAGGATACAACCAACTCTGAATTGCAGCACTAATATAGTTGAGCTTTATAAGCCTGAACATACTGCACAGGCTGACAATTAGCACTGAAGAAGCAGACAACAGAAGAGTCAGTTATTAAACGTCACACATAGTGACTCCATTGGATGTCGCCTGTTTGTGATCAAGTAATGCTTGCTGCCCAATATTTTTCAGTACGGCGCATCATCTTAAAAAGGCAGATTATTGAGCTGAGGCTGGAGGCTGAGGCAGGAGGATTGCCATGAGTGCAAGGCCAGCCTGAGCTACATAGTGAGTTCAAGGCCAGCCTGGGCTACAGAGTGAGAACCTGTCTCAAGAAAAAGGCAGATTATCACAAAGTACTAGGACCCTATATCAATATCCAATATTTTCTTAAGTAGTTAAATGTTTTAAGAGCAAAAGTTTGGCTTATATACCTTTGAAGGATTGGGGGGAGGGGTGACATATCTACTCAGTTCATAAGATCATCTTAGCTCTCACGAGAAATTGGTAAAATAATGTTCATTTGACCTGACATGCAAAAAAAAAAAAAAAGAAAAAAAGAAAAGTAGCAAATATTTTGGATATCTTGGTAAAAGACATGTGTCCTACAATGTACAAGAAAAAAAACATAAAAGATTTAGGGACCTGCTTATATTGAAGTTTTTAAAGGTCTAGTAATTTCAGACCATGATCAGGAGAGCCCCTTCAAAATTAAGGGCAAATCATTTTGCCCTAAAACTCCTCCCACTGAGAAAGAAATGCAACACTTGGTTGCCATCTTTGGGTTTTGGAAGCTTGGTATTTCATACTCAGGAGTACTACTGCGATCCAGGCCTTACGACACATTCAGACGGGACAGCCTGAGTGGTTCTCGCAGCCTGACGACTGCACGCTGTCGGATAGACCTGTGCAGGAAGTGGCCAGCCAGAGCTTCCAGTGACTCCCCCATGACCGTGAGGCACCATAACACTCAGAGTTCTAGGTCAGGGCATTCGCCAAAGAGGCCCGTACGACATCGGTTCAGAAACGGCTCCTGGCGTGTTCCTGGGCACTTGCAGAAGCTGAGTCTCTGACTGTGGAAATTCAAGCGGTCACAAGGCCGTTAGCCGGAGATGCTGTCAGAGCTACCAAGCCACAAGTTTAGGGAGGAGGAAATAGCGAGAATCGATCATACAATGAAAGCGGTACATTGAGGATTGGACTGCAGCAGGTCGGGTGGCGGCACGTAGCTGTACAAATGGGTGGGCCTGGGCACTGTCATCCGATGCACCGTTCTCAGCACACACGGCTGATGCAGGGAGAAGGGGCTCCCTGGGGCCTGCTGATAGAGGAAGGAGAATCCGATTTCGCTTCATGGATAGGTCAGCTGGTAGCTGCAGGCCCCAGATGGAATGTGGATGCACTGTGCCCTCTCTCAGGTGTCCCTAAAGGCAGCAGCGAGGACACTTCCTAAAGGACACCTGGGCGACACTGTGCCATATTTAGTCCCTGTCCCTGGGTCCTGGTACACAGCTCCGAAAATCCTTGTTCTTGGCAGAGTGATATGAGTGTTCTTCGTGCATTTCTGAGAGGTTAGTCCTGCCTCTCCCATAGTGTCAGAATGGATCAGAAACCTTTCTGTCCAAGCCCCACACCCCAATTTCTGGGGATGGCAGAGGGGCTGAAGGCTGAGTTGGTCATCAAGAGCCAGTGATGTAATTGACCACGTCTGCTTTTTGCTTAACAAATACCTGAGATAATCAACCTACAACAACAACAAAAAAGGCTTATTTGGGCTCCTGGTTTCAGGGATTTCAGGGATTTCAGACCAGGTCTGACCCCGTTGCCTCTGGGCCTGGAAAATCTGGAAAAGAGGCTTGAGGGCGGACTCGTGGGAGTGGGGCCCGAACTCATGAGAATCTTTGTTTTAGCCCATTAATGCTCGTCAGGAAGCATTCGCTGCAGGAGACGGGGCGAAGCAGCTGAGCACTTAGGGTCACCCAGCCAGTAGATGTCCGCCTGCTCTGGCCCCCTGGTGTCTGCACCGTGATTCCCGAACAGTGTAACCCCTCAGCAGGGACGACAGTCCTGCATGGCCCCAACTGCCCTCCACGGACCCAACAGCACGGACTCCAGCACACGGAGACAGTTTCCTGTTAAATGGCTATGTGCTCTAAACCTGGTCAAGCTCAAGAATCAAATACTGGTTTACAGAGAACACAAAGGAGAGAGGAGCGAAGAACACGTTAAATTACACCCAAGGGATGTAGTCAGTAAAACCCAAACAAGGGAGTTTCACAGGACAAATGTTTGAATAACTTCAGCAAATAAATTCCTAGGTGAAGAAGAGAAGGCATAGATTTAAAGACTATTTGCAACTTATAACAAATTGCAAGTGGGGACCTTACTAGGATTGTGATTTTTTTTAATGGAAAAAAAAATTGGACATTTATCAAATTGGAAATAAGAGCCCTGAAAGATATTTGATGATGTTGAAGACTTATGCTTAATTAAGGGCGTATGATAATGGTATATGGTTATGTTAGAGAGAGAGAGAAAGAGAGAGAGAGAGCCAAACCTTTGAAAATATACACTGGAATTCATGGATAAAATGATACAATAGCTGGGATTTGTTTTAAAAAAATCAGAAGGACACGTGCATAGATAAAGGTTTATGGATTGAAGAACTCCAGCTGCGTTTATTCCAATGGCACTTCTCTCTCTCCTTCCACCTGCTTCGCTGGTGTTCGGAGTGTGTGATTAGTACACCTACCGGGTGATCACGGTATTGACTGTGGTTTCAGAGTGTTTCGTTTTAAAAGGAAGTTTCATTGCTTAAACTAATGTCTATGTAAATCTTCTTCCTAAAAGCTCACCGTGCATGTCTCCAGCCTTGGCTTAAACCCCGCCATACCGGGGATTTGCTTTCTCTGGGCTCCCCCCGCACACATCCTGATTATTAGAAAGTCTTATTTGAGGCCAAGTGTGTCACCTTTGAGCTGCCACCACTTCTTCCTCTCCATCAGGGCTCCAGTGAGCAAGTCGAACCTCTCGCCCATGTCTGTCCCCACTCAGCCAGGTGCTCGGCAGTTTGGGGGTGAGTAAGCCTGTCTCCTCTCTCTTCTCCTAGCCTGACTCCTTAAATGGTCTCCCCAGTTAGTGACAGTATTAGCTGCTACAGTGAACTGAGCTTATGCCAAGGTGCCAAGTTCACACAGCTGGTGGATATTAGAGCTGAAACGTAGCTTGTCTGATTCTAGGGTTGAATCTCTAACCTCTGCATCATGATTTTATTAACCTCCCATCTAGCAAAAAAAAACAGTGTCAAAGTGCTTGAGACACTCAGGAAAAACTGGTATGGGAAAAACTTCTTAAGATTTCTCCACCCTTTGATGGTAGAGCATTATCCAGAGCCTGAGCTACTGAATGAAGGCTGGGTGTGGCAGCACACCTAACAATCCCATTTACTCTGGAGGCTGAGGCAGCAGGATGGCAAGTTCAAGGCTAGCCTGGGCAATCTAGTAAGACCCTGTCTCAAAATGAAAAGTAGAAAAAATGGGCTGGGATGTAGCCTAGTGATAGAATACCCTTGGGTTTAATCCTCAGTAACACACACACACACACACACACGCACACACACACACGCACACACTTCCCAAACAAATGTTGGATAAATGGTGGTCTGCTGTGCTTCTCCATCAAGGAAGCATCTCTCAGGAGGGAGAAGGGCTGTGGCTACCACGGCCTGTGGTAGGAGAAAGGGGTCCCTGGATCTGCCCAGTGCAGTCTGGATGTCGCCTGTGTCTGCCATGACCCCGCCCCTGCCCTGACCTGGGTGCTATTTGTCCTGGAGGAGATCCAGGGAGGTGGGAGTGTGTGGTTGTCTAGCTTCAGCCCTGTGCCAGCGCTCCGGCTGCAAGGACGGCTGGATATGCAATTTCTTAGGCTCCCTCTCTGTGAGGTGGATTCTTCTTACCAAGCAGGTGGGATCCCTCCAACACAGGAGAGAGATCAAAGCTAAGTACTGACACGTGTCTACACCCACAAAGACACAAGAGTCCCCAGGGAGCTTCACCTAATGTGTCAAGAAATATTTACCAAGCCCAAGGTCCCTGTCACATACAGTGATGAGCACATCACCACCACATTTAATCTAACTCTCAGAGTTCCAAAAACTCGAGGGTTTCCATTCCCGTACGCACCAAGCCTCAGGTGGGCACTGTGCATAGAACCAGGCATAAACATGGGGACGGGGAGGGTGGAAGTGACTTGCCTCATCCTCTGACATTTAGAGGGCCCAACTAGAACCTTCCAGTCTCGACCGGCTGCAGAGTTTACGCAGGGCTGTCAAGGTGACGTTCCTAAAACATGCAGAAGTGTGTCCCTCCACAGCTCAGAAATCATCAAGTCTCAGTTACCACGAGAATGAACCACTCTTCATTCACTTACTTAGAGTGTATTGGTGTCTGTTGTGTGCCAGGAAAGTGTCAGACACTTGGGACATAAAGGGAAAGCCACGGACACTGTCCTCAAAGAGCTCCTGGTCTAACCAAGGAGACGGCCGTGACCATCGTTGCATCCTGAGAGAGGGCGCTGTGTGCAGCGGGGAGCAAGGCTCTCTCGTGCAATGATGCCCTCTCCAGAACCACAAGAGCTAGACTCCTGGTGGAGACCTGGGATGTTTCTCTGTGAGTTCTGGATGTGGCAGCCCCTGCAGAGCTGAGTGTGAGGGTGGGGAGCGGGGGCCAAGGTGCTTATACTGCATCCCCTGCTCAGCACACTGCAGCAACTAATGGGATGAACTCTCTCTGATTTCTCTTTTTGAAAAATCAATATGTGGTCGCTGACACCTTTCAGGAAGATGAAAACACACTTTAATTTTTCCAGTACTTGCATGTGATGAGGCTACTCGCCAAGCTCACAGTTACCCTGCCCTGCCCCTGGTAGGGACTCAGCGAACATCGGAGGGGTTTGTTAGGAGGCTCCACTACGGTCTCTTGCAGGCCTGTGCAGGATGGGGCTCCCCCGGGGGGGACTCCCCAAGTCCGTTGGGGGCTCAGGAAGAGCTTTGCTGTTTGGGGGTTGCTCTGCCGCCCCCAGCTCTAAGTGAGGAATCTGGGCCCAGAAGATAAAATAGTTTCCTACCTGATGGAACTTGCTGCTTCTCAGATTGGCCAGCGAGCTTTGGTTTCCGGCCAAGTCCATGGTGGGCTTCCCTGCTTTGATGTGGTTTTGCAGGGAAAACATCCGCAAATGAGCAACAACCAGCAGGATCTCCTTTCCCTCGGAGTCCACCTTGAGATGTTTAAAGCAGTGCTAATTAGCCTCTTGGAGTTGACTATGCATAAGAGGCCACAGCCTCTACAGGGGAGGGGATGGAGACAGAGTCAGAGTCTCGTGCTGGGATAAACTTAGTTAACTCGCAGTTTCCAGTCACCAGGCATAGGTCATTGGTGCAAAAGCAGAAGATGAAGATGTTGGAATTTGGGGGCCATTCACACTCTCCCTCTTAGCTAAACTGTATGAATTTTATATCTAGGCTGGCTTTCCTCAGCCATAAAATGGGAATGTGAATACAAGCACCATCTTGGAACTAATAGCCCAGACACAATATGTAAAGCGCTATCCATGTGATATACGAGCAAGGATGAAGACTGATTCCAAGTGAAACAAAAGAATTATTCAACAATATTAGAAGCAAAACGTAATGATTCAGATATACTTCATACACAATATTGCCCATAGAGATGGATGGGATATTAAAATTGCCCTTAGAGATCGGTGTGATATTTTTGTCTTTTCTTTTGAATGTACAGAACGTTTTCTTAATTTTTAAATTTGGAAATAATTATAGCTTCATAGAAAGTTGTATGAAAAAAATGAGAGGGGGCTGTACCCCCATTCAGTTTCCTCCATTGTTAACCTCTTGCATAACTACAGTTCAAGATCAAAACCAGGCCTTTGACTTTCCCACAACCCATCACACTTGTGTGGACCTCACCAGTTTTACAAGCACCAATTTGTGTGCATGTGCATGTAGTTCTGTGCAGTTTAATCACATGTGTGGCTACACTGCAGTCAAGATGCAGAATTAGTCCATCGCCACTAGGATCCCTCATGCTATCCTTCCCCGGCCCCTAATCCCAGACCCCTGGCAACGAGAATATTGTATCAACAGAATCGTAGGGCATATAACCTTTTAAATTTGGCATTTTACCCCCGAACTTAATTCCCTTGAAATCCCATGAAAGTTGTAGCAACACTCTGTACCTTTTTATTGCTGAATCGTATTGATGGGATGGAGCAGCCGCAGTTCAGCCTCTCATCCACCACATGCTGGGGTAGCAATTATTCCTTATAGAAGAAAGGAATCATTCACGCATTCAAGAAATATTGATAGAGGGGTCCTTATGCATCAGACTCCATGACAATATTGATGAAGAGAACAACAAAACTGTAAACAAAGAAGATACTCGCAGGGAGTGATACAAGGCCACCGGCAGAATGCGCACGACTTTTTCAGATGGGAAGCAGCAGGAGGCCTCTCTGAGGAGGTGACGTTGAAATCGAGACCTCAGGGAGGAAGACTCTACCTTTCAAAAGGCCCCAGGAAAGGGCAGAGGGCCAGCAAGTGGGAATACCTGCATGAGCCTGGTTGTTGGAGGGGCGGGATGGAGGCCAGGGAGGTGTAGCGACGTGAGACAGGGGAGGAGGAGGAGCAGTGAGCAGGAGTGAGGTCTGCAGGGAGGAGCTGGATCGTCCTAAGCAGAGCAAGCAGGGCGGGCATGATGCCAGTCCTGTTTTTCAAAGCTCCCTCTTGACTCAAGAGTCTAGAGACTAACTCTATTAAATAGCCTACGTGTGTAAGTTCATTAAACAACCGGTCATTTATTATTCACAAACCCACGAACAAAACTCGAATGCAAACAGCATCTGTTGCTGCCGGCCACATGGAACTACTCTCCCTCCCTGGCGATAGGAGCCTCCCGAGGAGAGTCCCTGTCACACTCATTCTCTGCAGCTCCCAGGCGAGGGCTCAGCAAGTGCCACGTCCTGCGGAAGAGGAATGTGCAGAATGCTTTCTTCCCAGCCAGCGCATTGGGTCTCACTTGGACTCCACGAGAACTGCTGCCCTCCTACTTGTCCCACTTGCTATCACAATAACAACATTGTCTACAGGAATAGATTCAATATTAAAATCATTTTCATGGCAGGGGTGAGAGGTGAGGGGGAAGAGCAGACAGAAGAGAGAGGAGCTCTGCGGGGTCTCAGGGAGCGGCGGGTCAGCCTGAGAGACTGGAGGTGGGCTTTGGACGCACATGTGCACATGCACACAGAAGGAGCAAGTGAGACAGGAAGATGACGGGCTGCTGGGTCCACCCCTGCTCTTGGGAGTCCAGGACAGCACCTTGTCCCTCTGGACTGGGGCATCCTCGCCTGGGCCTGTGTGCGCCAGTCCTGGGGCACTCTCTGGCCCCCACACAGGTCAGTTCAGGACAAGCCCTTCTCTGTGCCCGACCCACCATGTGGGGGTGACGAGGCTTAGAAGTGCAGGGAGCCCGCAGCTCCTTCGGGGGTTCATGCGACTTCTCAGCGGCACAATCTACAAGGAGCAGGCTGTGTTCTGCTCGTTACTCTGGGGCCAAGAAAAGCAGCTTTCAGGCAGTGCCTCACCCTGAGTTACTCTACTTTAAAAGGCAACAGTTTGACCCCAGTTACTCCATTTTGAGGACAAATCCCCAGGTCGATGACTCTACACCTTGTCTGTACAAGTAAACAACCACCCTCTGCCCAGCATAAACCAAGATGCAAAATGATAAATAACTTATTTGTGCTTATAAAAAATTCTCAAGTTAACTCCAGAGCATCTGGACATGGGCCTGTCAAACCGTATCAGAAAAACGAGGCCCGTGAGGTTATGGAGCCCACTGTGTAACTCCCTCAGCATCACTCACCTTGTCACCTTGGTCACCTTCAGTCACCATGAGGCCTGCCCAGGAGACTCCGCAGTGAAGAACCTCTGTGTTCCCAGGGCTCCAACCGAGGGGTTTCTCCTGCTCCTGGTACATACTCAGCTACCTTGGGCTGATGCTTTTGAAACCGGCTGCTGCCTGGGCTTGGCCTTGGCCATCGACTTCTTTCACTCGACATCTTTGCACCTCAGCTTTCAAGCTCTGCGCCCGGGGTCTGGTCTGCAAACTGCTCCTCTGTCGGGCAGAGACTTCGGCTCGCCCCAGCCCTCTCCCTTCACCCTCTCTGTCCGCCTCTGTCAACCCCGTGGCCCCTTTAATGCTTTCCTTCTTCTGTAAATTGCATATTACTGTGTGAAGTGCAATATATGGCTTCGGTGTTACAGATGTTACTAATTCAGACTGGAATGAAATAAATAAAACCGACTGGGTCTCCACTGCAGGTGAAATTGAGGCTACTTAGCGAGCTATAGCTGACGACACTTACATAGTTTGTGCATTTATTGTTATTCAATAAATTCTGACACTGTGGAAAGACACAAACTTGTCCGCTCTATTTTAGTGGCATAACTTGCTCACAACAAATCCAATTAGCAGAAGTTGAACACATGACCCCCCTCAAGTCCTCCGATTTTGGAGTAACTCGCATTAAGAAAGCTTGAGATGCAAGATTTGAATTCTTCTAACTGATAAATTAGAGGAGGGGTTGGCAAACTACGGCCCATAGTTCAAATTTGGCTCACTGCCTGTTTTGGAGTGGCCTGCAAGTTGGCAGATCTCTGTGCAGACAGACTCTAAAGAGCTCCTGACCCTTTCTTGCTGGGATTTATGTGTTCACGGCATTCCCCTTGAGTGAGGGAAAACTTGTGATTTGTTTCTAACCCACAGAACGCAGCCAACAGTATCAGTGTTGTGGTTATGTAAGATTGTAACCTCCATCTTGCTAGTAGACTTTTCCTGCACCACTGCCCAAGCCAGCCCCTGCTGGCCTGTGGAGAGTCTTGCACGGCAAGAAACCGAAGCCTACAAGGACCTAAATCCTGCCGACCACCACAGGAGCTCGGAAGCGGGTTCTTCCAGCCCTCTGCAAAGCTCAAACAGCATGCATGTTACTCCTGGGCATCTTCGAAGAGTCGCCTACTCTGTTTTGAAAGCTGTTTAGAATTTCATTAATGGCTGTTCTGATTCTCCACTGATGGACAATCAGATTGCAATCACCAGCAAGCAATCGTGTGCACCCTTTTACACAACTTGTCATCCTTTTATAAATGTTCCTGTAGGTTAAAATCTTAGAAGTGGATTTTTAAAAATCTTGACATTAGTTCTCTAATGAGCTATAGTAGAAAGTGCACTAATCATGGAGTCTTAGGTCCCAGCACTCACTCACAGATGACCTTGGAGAAGTCACATGACCTTGCTGAGCCTACTTCCTCATCCGTGACCTCAGCATAGTAGTCCACATGGGGCTATCTCTCAGGGTTCTGGGGAGAACGAGTGAAGAGGGTGAGAGGCCTGGAATGAAGATGGAAGGACAAGAAAGGAGGATGGGTAGGGGGATTAATTTCCCTTCGGTTTCTAAGCATGGTAGGTGTTACGAAATTCCCTATGTGAATTTAATTAACTTTAATTTTTAAACTCTGCCAGAATATTCTGGGGCAAGGTGGGGGTAGTTATGGGTGCCAGGGCTGTGGGTTTTAAAAAAAACAAAACAACCCAACCTGAGCTTTGCTGGCGGGATTCCGTGCTTGTCTGCAGATTCCCAGAGGGCTGTTGGCCTAGACTTACCATGTGGGCTTCGAGGCCAGAGCGGGACCAAAGGCACAAGGTTCCTGGGAGGCGGGTTCTAACTCACTCTGCAGAAGTTTTCCTACCATCAGCGCCAGCCAGCCCATGAGAGTTCGCCCCACAAGGAGAGCTCCCGTCGCTGGAGGTATGCAAAGAGAGACAGATGAGCCCCTGTGAGAATAACAGAGAGATTCTGCCAGGAGCATTTGCCACCAGGAGTCCTTGGAGCGACTCGTTTCTCCTTCGAGAATCCTCTTCAGTTCCATGGCGGGCGGGGGCTCTGGCTGGCACCCGAGGACTGGCAGGGCCTCCAATCTCTGTATCACTTGGAGTTTGTTGGTTATTTGTCTCTCACTCTGAAATCTAGTCATCAAAGATTTTGCCTACCAAATATGCTCCACTTATTATTAAACAAAAAGCTCCATTTATGAAATCAGAGCCCATCAGAGCTTTCCACATAAAACCACCAAGGTTATACCTCAGTGTCTGTGGTTACGACTCCAAACCATGACACTCGCTCCAGAGGAGCGGCTTGACTCCTCATCAGTCACACGGCTGGAGATGACTGAGCTGGGACTGGAAGCCCCCTGAACCAGCACCCTCCCTGCTGAGCCAGAGACCCCTCGGATGAACCGCTTCATAGAGCCCCTTTAGAAACTAAGTGCAGCACACTGCCCTTGTAGTGAGAAGACAAGGGCTCCGATCCCAACCCCATTCCTCTCCAACTGTGCTTCTGGGAAGTGGGAGCCATGACGCTGCACTCCAAAAGCGGCTCAAAGAGCAAATAAGAGCGCAGATACCGGGGCGCTGGTGACCAGAAGCGCTATTGTTATTTCAAGGGGAGGCTTCTAGCTTGTGATCGGATGTGGAAGGAAACGATGCATGCAGGGTAGAAAACAGCACATGCACCCAGCAATGGCTGATTGCCTGGTCCTGGGGCTAGACTTGCCGCCTGGGAGGGTGGCCACGGGGCAGGAAATCAAAGTCCTGGCCCTGGAGCCTCCTCTGTCCAGGAGGAAGTGGTTAGAGATGTAGGACTTGGGCCTTCCTACTGTACCTTAGAAGAGATGCAAGAGCAAAAGTGCCTGTGGGGACAGCCAGGTGATCCGGGGCCAGGGCTGCTCCATTTCCTCCATTTGGAAACTCATCGTTTGTTTTGTTTTGTTTGGATTTGATTTGCCATGCTGGGTGTTGAACCCAGGACTTCGGGTGCGCCAAGCAGGCACTCTACCACTGAGCTCCTCGTCCCGGCCCAAAGCTGGCATTTGATGCCTCTGAAACGCTATAGTCAGTGAGTACATTTGGTGCGGTCTCTCCCATATAGTGTGCAGTCCCTGACACGAATCTGTTTCCATCAGTGTCCACACTGCCCTCGCAGTCCCACTTTACACAGAGCCTGGGGAGCTGCTAGGCTTGAGGGGGCAGACCTGGAACACATCTAGCCCTTCTCCTTCCAGGAACCTGAGGCCCCAAGAAGGTGAAGGAGGAGCCCAGAGCGGTGAGCTAGAGTGGGCACGGGCAGAACCCTTGGAGCCCTTCGTCCTCTAGAATTTCTGAGGGCGTGGACTACGAGCAGGGCCTGGGGGACATTGCCCCTTCTGAGATTCTGCAGGGATCAGACCTTGGACACCGGGTGGCCGGGCTTAGACGTCAGATTCTCTTCATTCTGCCCTTTAAGCAACAATCAGATGCAGTGCTCGGAAAGGGCCTGACCACGCTGAGCTCCTGGCACAGAGCATCTGCTGCTGTAATCTGGCCCTCAGCCCCTGGAGGGGGGCATTGGGATTACTTTACTTTACAGACAAGAAGCTTAACGTTTCAATCGTATGTGACTTGGCCAAGGTCACATAGCCACTTAGGAAGTGGTGAAGTCAGGATTGGAACCCAGCAGTTGCCAGATAACATCATTAGCAATAATGATGAAATGACACACATCCATCTTCCTTTGGCTGGGCCGAAGGTTCGGTGGGTGGAGCCAGAGAGAATGAGAGGGGCCTCACCACACTGGTTGGTATCCTACCATGGGGCCTGTGCTTAGCCCTTCTATCCTTGGAAGGCTGCACATCCCCAGCCAAGGTGCCTTGAGGCCAGGCCTAGAGACACAGCCTTTTACACCAGTGGATCCTAAGCACAGATCAGAATCACCTGGACGAGTTGTTCATTCCAGGAGTTCTGAGTCCCACCCCTGGAGTTTCTGATTCAAGAGGTCTGACTTCTCCCTGCCATGCCATGGACTGTTTCTCCTCTGTGATGGCCTTCTGCCATGCACTCCTGCCTTGGAGCCAGCCGACTATGGACTGAAGCCTCTATAGACATGAGCTGAAATAAACCTTTCTTTTTAAACTTTGGGTGTTGGGTATTTTGTCTCAGCAGCAAGAAACGGAAGTAAGATAGACCTCTAGGTCAGCAGGGCCCACATTTGGGGAGCAAAATGTGGGTGACTGGGACAGGAGCAAGTAGAGCCACTTCCATTGCTCCTCCTGATCCCTGACCTGAGATCCCGGCTGGGGCAGGGTGGGGGCAGGGGTGGAGGGGGACAGCCACACATACTGGTCCCATACTGGTCACATACTGATTGAGAGAGTGAACATCATGTCCTGGGAGACACTGTTTTTGTTTGTTCCTGGGTTTGACAAGCAGTCCAACTTCTGTTTTCCATCCCAGGGTTATCAGGAGGGATCTCCTCTCTCTCTCTCTCTCTCTCTCTCTCTTCTCATCTCTGTATTTCCTTTCTTCTATTTCATTTTAATTTGTTTGTTTCTATGTTTTGTAAACAAAGGAGTACTCAAACAACAGGTTCACTGGGCCAGGAGCCACCTAGCTTGGATGTTGGAGAATCCTACCTTCAGGGCGTCTGGCCTCTAACTCAGTGGTACCTTTCCAGCCAGAAACCACTTCACTGTCTGCAGAACTTTCACCATGAGTGACACCAATATTCAGTAGGGACCATAGGAGGGCCCCTGATAGCCTCTGGCCACATGACTCTAGGTCAATAGACATCCCCTCCTCAGGCCTCCCTCAGCCCGGGAGTCTAGGAACATGATTTCCTCTCTGGCTACCTTCGGTATGGTGGGAGACAAGTGAAATTTGGAGCCAGGGCCCCACCACTTGCTGTGGGGAATGTTTGGCATATTCTTCTCTTTTTTGAGCCAGGACTTTTGTCAGTAAAAATGATAGAGATTGTACTTTCTGCTTGAAAGGATTATTGGAAAATTAAGGCTTGTTGGCTGTGATGTGTGCGAAAAACCATTTGTAAAATTTTAATTTTTCACTTGTCACCATGACAGCTGACCGTTCACATGCAACACTTGCCATGTAAAGGACTGAAAGTTCTGCCTGGTGTGGGGGTCACGGGAGGCAGCCCAGTGGGCCGACTGCCTAAAGGAAAGGGGTTCTTTGGTCAGGACATGTTACGTGGGGCAGCGGGCTCCAAGTTCACCTGTGAGGTCAGTGGTGAGGAAAGGGGCAGGAGGAGCATTTGTGCAACACTGATCATGCACCAGGCCCTTTCTGTAGTGTCCGACTCTCGTATTCTAACATCTCCCATTTACAGCCACTTCCATTGCTCCAAAACATTGTTTTGCTGAGCACCCACTACAGGTGGCGGTCAGGGCCAGTTCAAATAATCACAGGTGCTCGTAACAAGATGACAAGCCCCACAGACCATCCCAGATCCATGTGGTGTGCACAGTCTTGTGCCAGTATGGACATTCCAGTCAGTGTTGGACCACATCCACGGTGGTAGCTCCATGTGGTCATAGTGGACCCGAAAAATTCCTATACTCTAGTGACATCACAGTCATGGTGATGTGGTAGTGTGATGCATTACCCACGTGTTTCTGCTGATGCCGGTATAAACACACCTAGTGCCCTGCTAGAGTACACCTACAATTACATATGGTATATAATACTCTTAATGGTAACAATGACTACATTATTGGTTTGTGTATTTCCTATACTATATATTGTTGCTTTAGAGTGCACTTTTTCTACTTACAGAAAAAAGTTTACAAAACAATATCATGTTATGCTGGGAGCAGACTCATTCATCTGTTTACTGCATTTCTTGGGTGCATCTTTTTCTTTTGGTTTGATCTGATCTTGTGTTTTGTGCATTGTGGCCGAGGAGCAATAGGTGGCCCCATATGTCAATCCACATAGCCTAGCTATGTAGCAGGCTATACAGTCTAGGTTTGTGTAAGTCACTCTGGGATGTTCACACAGGCGTGAAATCACTAAGGACAGATTCCTCAGATCATAGCCCATCATTAAGTGACATCTGATTTCTCGTTAATGAGGAAGACACATGGGCACAGAGCCTAGATGATTCTACCTTTCATTCAGCTCTGGTCTCCTTCACTGCTTTGCAGAGGTGGGCAGTATACACTGGACGCCTTTCCCTTCTTATTCCCCAGCACCCATCTTCCTCTTCCTGGTTACCTTCCTCTGTGGCACTTGTCACTATCTGAAATTATTTATCTGCTGATGTGTTCAGAAACTTTTATCTCTGTCACCCCGCTGAAACACAAGTTCCTCAAAGGCAGAGATTTCGTCTATCTAGTTCATGGATACTCTCTGGGCCTAGAATAAGATTGGCGGGTATCATGTGCTCAAAAGCTAGTTTTTAAAAGAATGAGTGGAAGAAAGGAAGTCGTGTTTCCTGAGTTCACAAAACCATTGCTGTGTCCTCTGTGGAAGTTTCTCCCACATTAGTGGAGGGGACAAAAATGAACCTTCTACCCTGATATTTTGGGTGAGCACCTGGCAGCAGCACACCAGGTGATGTGGGAGCACAAAGTGGCATGGTGGTGGCAGTGTGAGAATGGAGCAGGGAGACCCATGGGGAAGCTGTTGCCAAAACTCACATAAAAAGTGAAGGCTCCACCCTAACAAAAGCACTAAGGATGTGGGCTGGGAGGCAGGTGAAGTGGGTGTGGTTGTGTTGATTCACAGTGAGGAAACTGAGTCAGGGTGAAGTTATGTTACCCTTTCTGTAGTCCCACAGACACACATGTGAGGCCAGATCTATGAGTCTCAGCCTGTCAATGCCACAAAGCTGGACTGAGCAGCCCTGCCCCTGGAGATGGTAATGACCCTTAGACTATAGTCTCACCTCTTGCTTCTGCTTCCATGTCCAGTGCTGCTGAATTTCTGGAAAGTTTCATCTCTGACCCAAAAAGGGGAATTCCACAGGCCACTTCCCCAGGCTGGCCCAGTCAAGAGTCCAGCCAAGGGATGTGACAAGGCCTTGCTGCCCCCAACCCTGTTCTCCATGCCTGCCGTGGGCTCACATCACAGCCAGTGCAGCGGGCCTGTGTGGGCGGTGGGTTTGAGAAGCCTTACCAAATGCCGAGTGCCTGGCATGCAGGGTGCTCGTTCTTGCCCAAGCAGAACCACAGCAGCAGCCAGTCCCTGGCTTGCCCTCGCCTCAGGATGAAGACGCAGTATCAGTGTGCTTTGGTCCCTGAATGGTTCAGAACTTCAGTGTTTTTAGCTAAAAAAATGTGGGTCCTGTTGCCTACTTCCGTGTTCTGTGAACAGAGGAGACATGACTTCCTTTCTTCTTTGGGGATTAAATTAATTACGCAACAGTGCTAGGTCCGGGGCCATATAGCAGAAACCGTAAGTGCTGGATCCCTCCCTTACGTCTCACTGAACCACCCAAGCCTGTGCTTTGCAGCAGGCCTGGATTTTAATTTGAGCTCCGTGGGCAGCTGAGGGTTGTGTGGCTGCTTTCCGTGCCTTAGTTTCCCAATATAGGGAGCAGTTGTAGGAAGGCGGTTCATCTAGAGGAACTAGACTCAGATCTGATTCCTCTGCTCACAGCCACGTGACTGGGAAATTCCATAGATTTTTCTGTATCTTGTTTTCCTAGTCTGTAAAGTGGGGACAATAATAGCAGCTCCCTGATAGGATATTTTGAAGTTACATGAGATGATGCATATAAAGCACTTGGCATAATGCCTGACACTCAGCGAACTTTTGTTACATGGTAGGGTGTTACTGCCTGTGGTAAGACACGAACAATAGTATTATTTTGTGGGTTTGTTGTGGTTTTGTTTGTTTGTTTGTTTTGAGACAGTCTTGATATACAGTTCAGGTTGTCCTTGAACTCACTATGTAGCCCAGGCTGGCCTCGAACTCACGATGATTCGCCTGCCTCACCATCTGGAAGGAAGGGATTAAAGGGGTGCCCCACCACACCTGACTTCTTGTGGTTTTAAATGAGAAGAGCATGAAGTATACTTAGGATATTCCCTGGCATGTGTTCAGACAGCCCCTGCTTTCTACCTTAAGCTGCCTCCCTAATGAATGCTTCTTTCCTGCTTTTTCTTTGTTCACTTCCCCGTCAGTTTTGATGGGGACACAGCTGGGCTGGTGACCCGCAGAGCAGGAATGTGCACACTGGCCTCAATCACGGGTGACAGGATCAGAAGGCTCTCACTTTGCCTCTGGAGGAGGTGGATTAGTTCTCCTGGGGGTCAGTCCAGGCAGCTGGCTGCAGTCACTTCCTGGCAGGGGCCACTTGCCCCCACCTTTCACTCTGCCCAAGAGGCAAACTAGAAAATGGAAGAAAGAATGGAAAAGAAATCGAAGCCACAGGGAAGATGCTCAGGGAACCTGGGCCACATGTTTCATCATAAGCAGCTTTCAGGAGTCCTGAGCTGGGTCATCTCAATTAAAACCTTACATGATCACAGGGGAGAGGTGAACTGAGCTCTCCCTATCTGAACTCTCTCTGTCTCCTCTTTCTCTCCCCCAGGTGAAAAACAGGAACAGGAGAACTGACATCATCCAAGCCCAGATGGATCTCCTCTCCTCACACAATGGACGCTAGACCAGATGACTTCAGGCCCAATGGGGAGACCTCAGCAGAAGAAAGGACCCTAATGCTAACATAAGGCACTCTTCTCTGATTGGCCTTACAGCCACATGAAGCATGGCACCTGTCAAGGAGAGAGTAGAGGAAGGTGTGACTGTTAATCCTGATTTGTCAACCTCAGTGGATTAAGAAACTCGGAGTAGATTAGTAGAGCATATCTCTGGGTGTATTTGGGTCAAGGAGGTGTGGGTGTTGGGTACCATATATGGTCCCTTGCTCCTTCCTCTCAGGCACTCTTCCCCTGCTCTTCTGCCTGGCCACTGTGAACTAAAAGCAGTTTTGTGTCATCACTACCTTCTGTCATCATGCCTTGGAACCAGCTGATGTGGACTGAATGGCCCCAGATCATGAGCTAAATTAAACCTTTCCTCCTTTAAATTGCAAAGTTGTGCATTGTGTCCGGACAACAAGAAAGCTAACTACTACAGAAGGTCAAAAATAAAGATGTAATATTCAATTTAATAGAAGATTTGGGGTAAATTTTCAGCTTTTTCTCTTTCCATGAATTGTTTTTTTCTCTTATACTTTAGTTTGGGTAACTTGCTTTGTAATAGGAGCCATTGTGTTTTAATTACTTTTCTCTCATTGTTGGGACAGAATACTTGACACCCAAAGTTAGGGGAAGAAAGGTTTATTAGCTCACAGTCTGCAGAGGTTTCAGTCTATAGTCCGCTGGATCCAAAGCAGGGCAGGCCGGCGTGGCAGACCAGCAGCCGGCCGGCCACAAAGTAAAAGTGAGGAATTGCAAGGAATGTATGCAAATAAGCAATGCAAATAAGCAGCTAGTTAACTTCTTCCTGTATCTTTTATCTAGGCTACCTGCCCTCAGGGCGGCCCGCACTCCCTCCCCCAATCTCAGTCTCACATCCTTGATCCCAGCAGAACCACACCAAATCGATCAATAGATCAATTTAGTAATCACACACTCTAGATCCAGCTATCTCTTACCACATGAGGCTTTTGGGGGGACATCTAGACACAAACCATAACACATTGCTACTCTATATCACAAAACTCAAAGAGACTGGGAGATGATAGACCCAAGTTCTCACTCTATTTACATGTGAAGGAACTCAGGGCAGTGACAATATGCTTCCAAGTTAACTGTGCTGGAATAACCCATTCACTTGTTCCATAAATGTTAATTGGGCACAAACAATGTGTTAGAACCAAGTTCTGTACTGGTATTGATGTTGTCAGATTCACTATCTGGTCTGATGTGACCAAACACATTTTTGGTACAATCATGTGAACTTTGCAGGTAGCTCTGGAGGGGGGGTTGGCGTTAGGCCTACTTTAATTCCCTTTCAATGCACATAGCACTAGTTGAGAGTAGCCAGAGTGATTTCTAAATGCTATTGTTTTCTGAAATAACTTATCTGTCTCACGAAGAGATTTCACTCTTCAGTACCAGGGTTCTTGGCCTACTGGTTAGAGATGGACTTCTCCAGTTTTCCTATATCCATAGAGGACAAAGACTTCATTTTTAAAAATCAGCACTTACCAAAATCCATTTTCCTCCTTTCATTTAGGAACTTGTAATATGCATGGTGCCTGAATCAGAAAGAATGATATTCGCCAAAATCCAGGACAACAGATTTTACCTTAGTGAAGTCTTCTATAATTGTCAATTAGATCTTTTCTCTTGGCAGTTATATCCTTGCTAATTTTCTGTGTAGTGATTGTATCAGTTGCAGAGATAAAGGTGCTGAGGTCCCAACTATAATTATGATTTTGTTTATTTCTCCATTCAGGTCTATCTGCTTTTGTTTTATATGCTTGGAGGCACTTTAATTAGTGCATATGTGTTAAAATTGGTATGTCTTCTTGGTGTATTGACCCTTTAATCATTAGGTTATGTTCCACTTTACCTCTGGTAATTTGATTTGCTCTAGTCTACTTTAACTGATAGTAATATTGTCACTCCTACTTTCTTTCGATTAATATTTGCATGGTATGTTTTTTATCTTATTTTTAACATAAAAAACATAATGCTTTTAAGCTATTTCTATCATATTTAAGGTGAGTTTCTTGTAGACAGTGTATAGTTGGGTCATATTTTACGCACTGGGTCAATCTCTGTATGTGTGTATGCATTTTGGGTTTTGGTTTTTTGTTTTTTTTTTTTTAATTGAGACAGAGTCTCATTACTTATTCCAGGCTGGCCTTGAATTCACTATATAGCCCAGCTTGACCTCGAACTCATGGCACTCTTCCTGCCTCAGCCTCCTGAGTGCTGGGATTACAAGTGAGTGCAATCTCTTTGTCTTTAATTCATATGGTTAGGCCATTTAATGTAGTTACTGCTAGATTAGGGCTTAAATATGCCACTTCATTACTTGTTGTTTTTGTTATCCCTCTGTTTCCATGCTTGTTTCTCTTTTCCTGCCTTTCAGTGGATTACTTTAACATTTTGTTTTGACTTATCAGTAGTGTTTCTGAACATACATTTTACATAATTTTTAAATGAATAATGATTGCTCCAGGTATTACATCACAGTCTACTGGTGTATGCACTTTATTTCTTCACTTGAAAGATATAAATATTACTTCTACTGAGGCTCTTTCAATCTCTACTTATAATTGTCTTAGATATTTCTTCTACATACCTTGAGAAAACTTTCTTTGTCTGGAGTTTTCTAAAATATATTTGATGGTTGAATCAATGTTAAGAATATGATGCTGTTTCCCTCCGCTGTGCTGCCTTCTCTCAAACAGGCCAGGCCACATGGGCATTGGGAGCTGTGGGGATCTCAGTATTTCTGATATCACTGGGCACTTTTCTGGCTCCTCCTATCCAAAGTTCTTGGGGTTGTGAGGTGCCACTGTCCCCATTCAGATCTGTGGTGTCTTTGTATGGTGGGTTCTACCAGGTGCCAAAACACCTGGGGTTGGGTTAGTGTTTTTTTCTCCTTTATTCTGAGGGTGGATTTCTCCTTGGCTAGGCCTTCAGTGTTCTGGCGAAATCCTTTTAATGACCTGGTATGTACATTACATCTGTATACTCTTGATATGTCCCAGTGCTGACTGTCTCCTTCTGAGACAGAAATATTTTCTTCCCTGCACAGCTGTAGAGGGCAGATAAAAGGATTTGGCACCCAGTGTCAGAAGGTCTGGCCCAGGTACTGAATTGACACGGACTAGCCACTAATCCACTCTGCTTCCTTGAGCATAAAATAGGAATAGTAACCATAACACCCGTGTCACAGGTTCAAAGTTCAATTTAACTCAATTTTGGATAATATAATAATTAGTAGTCAGGGAGTTTGTGCTGTAGACATGATGCTAAGCACTTAATCCTCAAAACACATAGCTTTTACAGTTAAGGAAACCAGAACAGCAGGAATTTTTACTCTACCATCTTGATAAAAAGGATTCCATGAGCTCAGTATACATGCACTTCCTCTGCTTTTTGTCTTCTGATGCTCTTTGTTTCAATTTAAAAACAATGAATGGACTGAGGGTGCAGGGACTGGGGTACAGAGTCATGATCTGAGCCCCAGAAACACCACCCCAAGTGGGAAGAATCTGTCCTTGAACAATTAATTCATAGTGACAATTGCTGGTAGAAGTGGCCTATAGAAATAATAACTGAGAAAGAAATCATATATCAATGAAAATGATGCACAGTGGAATCTGACAGAGAGAAAAACCATAAAAGCACATCTTTCAAGTCACGAGAAATCTGTAAAAATTTTGATGCAAGAAAAATTTGATCCAAGCAAAATTGGGCTATGTAAAAAATTTGTAATAAAAAAATTGAAAATCACAGAATCTCATGGAAAAAATAAATTTGGTAGGACACCCTCAAAAGAAATATCAATGTTAGGAAAAAAAATCAGTAAAAACAGTATTAGAAGATATGATCGGTATTGCCGAATTTGACAAAAATAAGGTCCTGATTGGCAAATGAATTTTCACTGATAATTTTACAGCAAAAAAGAAAAAAATAATCTGGATTAAAAATTTTCCATAAAATATAAATGGAAATAGGAGAGAGGAACTATTTAACTGTGTTCTACAGAAAGTTGATCAAGAAATTATATTGGTGTAATGAGATGTGTTCCCAAAACTTTTCTCTTGGTGAAAATGTGTTAAAACTGGTATACTTCAAGTTTTTTAAACTTTCTACTTACAAACCCAGAGTTCAAAAGCTTTCTGGTCAATATAATGTATCATTGGGAATACCTAAAAAATGCTTTAGGTATTTCAAGAATAGGGTGTACTGCAGAGAGTGAGGTATGTAGATAAAAGGAGTAAAGTCAGGGCCACCACTAGATTTTTGGTCAGGTTGCCCTGCAGGTTGCAATCCAGAGGCCCAACAGCGGCAGGAACCTGCTGCTGCTAGCAACAGTGACAAGTAGAAGACAAGAAGCCAGCAGAGCATTGCAAGGCTCCCTTCTGCAGAAGTTTGGCCCAGTCCCCAGAGCTAGAGAGAGGATGGCTCTCCCTTGCTTCCAGGTCTTTTGCAAGTTCAACGAGTAGCAGAACCTCGACCATAGCCTTGTGGCAAAGGAGTCTAAAAAGTGTAGTGCTCAGGTTTCTACTTCTGCAATATCCTGCAGAACATTGAGGGGGGCTGGGAATATAGTATCCTGGTCACCTCTGAACAGGATCCAGCACAGGGAGGTCAAGACATCTCAGGTCCAGAAAGAGTCTTAGAGAGATCAACGTAACAACGTCACTGTTGGGAGCACTGTGGTGCAGAGATGGGTAGGGACAGTGCCTGGCCTCTTAGGGCTCACGGTGGATGGAGGGAGGCAGATACAGAGCCTGTCTCTTGGGAAGCATGGCTACGTTTGTAAAGAGGGCTCAGAATCAAGCCGTGGAGAGGGAGCAATTCCTACTGCCTGGAATAGGTGGCGCTGAGGAAAGATTTGCAAAGTCAAGAACCCTCTGTTGAGTGCGTTCACCTGGCAGGGAGAACCAGGGCTTGTGGAGAAGAGGAAACAGTCTGAATAGGGCTGGCGGTGAGTGACCCACCACGTGGCTCAGAGTGGGGAAAGCTTCAGCCATGCAGTTGGTGTGCGACTGGAAAGGGGCCTGCACAATCAGCAGGAAAGGTCGTGACTGACGGCACCCTTGTTGGGCGCAGGCAACGGGAGGGCAGTGGAGCGGCCCTAGAAGTCCTTTAGTGGTCACCAGCATAGGACTTGGTGAACAGAGCTGTGCTGGGTGTCCAGGCCAGAGATGTCATTCTGGACAAGGTCCCCTTGGGGCGTGGCAATGCAGGGCTGACTCCAGTCCCAGGTTTGGCCCTTTGTTGGAGTTAATCCAACTCCCAACACCACTTTCTGCTTTTTTTGGCTGCAATTTTCTGAATCTCCAACAAGTAAATAATTTTTTATAATCTTCCAGATCTCCCAAAGTCAATTAACCATTAGCTCCTGGATGGTAGCTCCTTCGGCTCTCCCAGCACTGGGAGGTGGGCTGGGCTGGGGACCTCACAGGTGGCCAGCTCCTGGTTCAAGGTCCCCAGTGATTCCATGTGATCAGACGCTCAGCAACTTTGGAGAGAAACTGGTTCTCCTGAAACCGAAAAATGAAAGTACAACAGACCATTAAAGGTGATGGCTGCAGGGAACTGAGCTTACTAAGGCTGTTCTCATTAGACAACTCTGAAGTGGTATCATTATGTCCATTTTACCGATGAGTCCTGCCTAGACAGGAAGTGGCCCAACTGAGACATGAGTCCTCTGCTTCCAAGTCCAGGGCTCTTTCTACTGAGTCATATGACAAAGCCCTCTTCTGATGGTCCTTGTTAACTGCCTGCTTTCATGTTCATCCTTAGAAGATGTTCTACACTTGACGCCTAAATTGGGACACTTGATAGTGACAATACTAAACCGAATGGGATGTCAACACTAAAGATGCAAACCTAACTGTCCCAGTCAACTGGGCTGGATGTGTACCCTATTTGTGGTGGCAGAATTTGACACGCGGAAGGAAAAAAAAGATGCACACATGTAATTTATGTAAGAAAACACGGGTGTGGTCAGGATTGTCCAACAGAGCTCAAGGTGCAGGCTGGCGCTGCCCACCAGTGGGGGGATGCACTCATTTCACCCTGCTTCTGGTGAGCGCCTCAAAGTCTTCCGTGGAAGGCCCCACCTGGGTGCCGGCTTCTTTGCCAGGCAGCTCCCTCCCTCCCCCAGATCTGCTCTTCTTGCTGTAATCTCCATAAGATTCTGGTCTGAGCTGCGTCCTGTACAGCGGCAGCAGGAAGCTCTCCCTGGATTAGCCAGGCACAGTGAGCCTCTCAGGGACAAAAGATACCCAAATCTCACAGATGTGGGCCGAATCCCAAGTCTGCTTGCCAGGAGGAGGGGCACCGCAAAGGTCTCCAGGATATTTTCTCTTTCTCTTTCTCTCACTCCTTCTCAGAGATGTAAAATTTTGTCTTGAGGTTTGAAAAGTCAGTTGCACATGCATGTGATGGAGAACATCAAACCTCACTAAAGAACAACATTCAGGGATTCCCACCCAACCTGTGCATAACCTGAGCTGGCTGAGAAAAACGATCGCTACCAGGCTGGGGATTTAGCTCAGTGGTAGAGTGCTTGCCCATCAACCGTAAGGCCCTGAGTTCGATCCCCAGCACAAAAAAAGAAAAAGAAAAGCCCGTCGCTAAAACCAGTTAATGCCACTGAAGGAGCCATTCGGAAGACCTGGCATCCCGAGACCTCCAGGCTCCTGTCGCTAGTGCTTACAGCAGCATGAAGCCAAGCAAGTCACTTTGGTCTTCCAAGATGCAACCTCATTATCTGTAAATTAAAATAACGCTGGTTTGCTGAGAGGTTGAAGAATCATCTGGTACACTTATGAGGACACATAGTAATTTCCGGTTCTAATTCAAATGTGTAATGATGGTGACCACAGAGAGGACAATGATAAAAGATAATGATGTTAAAGGGCGACAGAAGCACACAGAGTGGATGTGCTGCTCCAACTCCAGCTCTGCAGAAAGGAGGGCAAAGCTGTGTTTCTTGAGCACTGGCCATGGCCAGGCTGCGAGAACTTCTGGAACCCTTCCTCGCCTTCATCTGTGGATGCCAATATAGAGTGTCCTGCTCTCCCTAGTTCCCTGAATGTGTGTCCGACCAGTGCCCCATTAGTGACCTTATCTGCTTCCCGTGATTTATCCTTGGTCTGGCTCCTTCAGAATCACCCAGAAGCCTGGGAAAGCAGCAGACAGGGATGCCCCCTGAAGGCAGGCAGCGGGGTGTGTTGCCTCTGTACTGGCAACTGTCTACCTCAGCAATTTTATTGACACCTTAAGCATGGGGCGCTGCAGCGGGCAGGGTGGGGATAATTACCCCTTGTTTACAGATGAAGCAACTGAGGTCCACTGGGTGTCTGCAGCAGCCACTCCCCTTTGCGGGCCTCAGTTCCCTCACATAGACAATGAGGTGTTTTCCAGCTCTGATGGTCTATGACTCTTCAATTGGCTCAAGGTCACACAGCTGGGTAGATGTGATGTCCAAACCAGGACAGAGTTCTTGGGGCTCCTGTACCAGCCATTACACAATGTTGGTGTCTTAAAACAAAAGAGCTTCATTTTCTCACTGCTCTGGAGGCTGGCAGCGTGAAATCACAATGTCGGTGGGGTCGTGCTTTTCCTGAGACCTCTGGAGGAGAATTCTTGCATCCTCCAGCTTCCGTCTGTCCCCACCCCCGCGTGGCTGGCTCCCCACTGTGTCTGCATCTCCATATGGCGCTCTCCTCTGCGTCCATCTGGGCCCAAACGTCCTCTTCTCATGAGGTCCTCTTCTTAGGAAGACCTAACAACCTCAGCTTAGCTTGATTACATCTGCAAAGACCCTATTTCCAAGTAAGGTCATATTCATCTGTACTGGGGGTTAGGACTTCAGCAGATCTTTTCAGGGGACACAATTCAATAATACCTAACTTTTTAAAGGACCTTCCTTGAGAGCAGACTTGATTGCATGAATTATATCACTTAAGATGCACATGAAGGGGGTATTATGATTGTCTCCTTTTTATAGAGAAGGGACTGACCAGAGACGCTGAGTGGCTTGCTCAAGGTCAACAGGTGCTCAGCTGGGAGCTGACCCCACCTCAGTAGCCTGTGAGGCTGCGCCCCTTGCCAGGTGCCGGTGCCGCCCTCTCACGTGTGGCCCTGTGGTCCCTGCGCCTGTGGTTTCGGGTGGGGGTGGCTGTGAAGAGGGCTGTGTCTGTGTGGTGGCCTGGTAATTCTGTTTTCTCAGCTGGAACGCCAACACAGCTGAGTCGATATTGAGTCTAGCGTCCTCTCCTCAGCCCCATGAGTGGCTGTGGTTTCCCGGAGCAGCCTGCGGCCCAGGTGAAGTCAGCGGCAGGGAGTGGGCATGGTGTGAGCTCGAGGGTGGCAGAAACACTGGGAACCTGACCTGGGGTGACTGACTTGGGGTGTGCCAAGAAGTAGGAAAGAAGGTGGATTATTGATCCCTTCTAGGAATTTGGGGCAAGAGGCCACACAGGAAAGTGGCCTTAGTGTGTTTAGACCAAATGCGGGCAGAACTAATGCTGAGAACTGAGGCTGGCAGGGAGTAATCAGAGGCTTCCTAGAGAAATGGAATCCTGAGGGGGACTTGAGAGAGGGTGGAGCAAAACTCGGACAGGGGTGTCCCATAGGACCCAATTGACCGAGACAACAGGCCCTGGGAAATGCCCACTCTTTTCTGGGAACCATGATCCGGACCCCTCCTCAGATGGCCAAGCTCCCCCTTCCCTCCTTCCTTTCCTGCAAATCACACCATGCCCCACCCCAACATACACACACACACACACACACACACACGCACACACGCACGCACGCATGCACCCACACACGCACTCCACTTTTCTGCACCACTTTTTGTTTGAAGAATCCCCAAACCCGGGTTTTCCCTGGGAAGGGCTTGTCAGTCAAGAAGTGTGCTACCCAGAGCTAATGAGTAACTCAAGAGAGATCAAAAGATAGAAGCGATGCCTTTTATTAAGCTTGCAGATTTATTATAAGTGAGTCGGCAGGACCACACAGGTCTCCCGTCCCATCGCAGGAGAGCAGAGTGTGTGTGTGGTCCGCAGCAGTCACAAGGCACCTAGACAGCGGGTGTGAGCCTAATAAAGGCTGTAATTGGCACCTCTCTCCCGGCAGAACCCGCTACCACCTTCTCCCCAGTGCTAGGCCCTCTCCTTGGGGTTGGGCGTTTATAGAGGAAGCTCTTCCCTGGGAGGAGCCATGCTTCTGCTCGGGAACCAACATTGGTGACTTTCCCTGGGTGTCCCGTGTCTCCCCAGCCAAAGGTCAGCAGCAGAGGAGTGGACACGTCTTCCTGGGACACCAGCCAAGAGACCACTAGGAGGTGTGTTTTCGAGGACACCCCGGGCCGATCTCGGGCATTCAGCTGCATACCCCTTTCTCAGGACAAGGAACCAGGAAGCTGAGTCATTTCCATAAACTGGTTTCTGGTTCCTATTAGTGTTAATATTTCATTATAATAAATATTGTAAATATCTGCTGCTGTAGCAACTTTATTTTTTAAGTTGTAGCAGTTGGCTTCAAGTCTCACAATCCCCAAATTCTCAAAGAGAGTCTGCAGCGGGCAGAATGTGCCTGTGCGTATGCAGGACACTCTGCTGAGCTGTGACAGACGAGGAGCTGGCACAGCTCTGGGACTCTCACAAGACGGAGGCCTATTTCTACTTGGGCCAAGACAGGATGCGGGATTCCCTTCGCTGGGGATGACCCTAGGAAGCCAGCCATGGAAGCGAGCCTTCTTTCACAGGACAGGGATGACCTTGGGCAGCTCAGGGCACAGGTGCACCTGTTTGTCATCTGTACAACAAGAAGGTAGAGTGCGAGCCACCAATTGTAAGAACATCTCTGAAATCTCGGCTTGCAGGGGGGCCCATGTGTCCCCAGCACACGATTCCCGGCCCCAATGTCCCCTTGATCCGCATTAGGACCTGGCCTCTGTCGGCCACTGTGCTCCAAGCTCGCCCGCCCCAGAAACCTCCCAGCCCCACCCAGTCTCCTGTCTTGCTTCTGACTTCTATGCATCTGCCTGGCACTCCATGCACCCCTGAGCCTGGCTAATTCTGCTTTGGCAAACCCACACGCCAGATAATTCCCCCCAACATTCTTTGGCAGACTCCCCCGGCCCCTCCTAGGCAAAGATTTAAGAGCCAGGAGCAGCCATGAGCTCATGTTCTCCTCCAGCTTTATTACTTCTAGAAAGCCAGTTTCATTTATTAATGTGCTATTAATTACTGCTGCAAGGATTTGAATCTAAATTGAACATCCTAAGACAGCTAAAAAAAAATTACCTTCATTCCTGGAGGCTTGACTTTGAAGACTTTTTTATTATTTGCTCTGCCTTAAAATTTTACTCTGCTGGCAAAAGAACCCACAGGGAAGTTGTTGCTGCTGAGAACGCTGGTGCTCTAAATAAGATTTTTAGTTTGTTTGTGGTAATTAGGGTTGAACCCAGGGCCTTGCATATGCTAGGCAAGCACTCCACCACCGAGCTACCTCCCTGGCCTTTTAAAAAATTTCTCATTTTGCGACAGGGTCTTGCTAAGTGGCCCAGACTGGCCTGGAACTTGAAATCTTCCTGCCTCAGTCTCCTGTGTAGCTGAGACTACGGGCCTGTGCTACCATGCCTGGCTTCTAAATAAGTTTTGATTGATTGAGAGGGGTTGGGAGATACTGCAGAGAGAAAATTTGAGGGATACTAACTAGGCACTTTATATTTTTAAACTAATTCAAACATCAGAACAATTTACCATTATCGTTTCCATTTCAAGATGAAGGGACCAAGAAGCTAAGTTCTACGGCAAGTGACAGAGTTGGGTTTGGACTCGAATTTGACTCCAAATACCACATGCCACCAGGACACCTGTTGCCTTTGTTCACCCAGGATGAGGTGTCTACTAATATAAATTCCAGAGCTTCAGCCTGTAATAATTGTACACAGTAAGTCCGTTCCTTCCTGTACATGGATGTACCTGATTGTTTCATCCTGGGGTTGGGACAAATGAAAACTTTTGACCTTAGAGAAAATCACTTAACATTTTGGGTAGGTAAGAGAGACAAAGTATAAGGACTAGAAAGAACATTTGGATAAGCTTACTCTTTAGAGACAGATTTTTCCCAATTAAAAAAAAAAGTTGTATCAAAATGCACCATGGGAAAAAAAATGCACCGTGGAGTGGAAATTTAAAAGTAATTTTCTCCCCCACAAGTTGTGCCACTCCTATCTACCCTATTTCTTAAGAACCATGCTTTATAGAAACTTCTGGCTTTTCCTTAATCCCATACAGAACTGTGAACATCTTAAGGGACAGTTGTTTGAATGCTAGCACAAATGTAAGTATTCATTAGCAGATGGGCAAGGCAGGAGCTAAGAGGGAAAGCATGTGTGTCGTAGGACAAATTCTGAATGCCATGGGGTGAGAGGGGTAGGGAGAAAAAAGGAGGGCAAAGGGAAGCGTAGAGATTGCCTCCGGTGGCTTTAACTCATCTTTTTACTTCAGATTAGAGGTCAGCAAACTTTAGCCCATGAGCGAGGCATGTTTTTGTACAGGATATAAGCTAAAAATGTTTTTTGCATTTTAATAGTTGAAAAAGTCAAAGGAATATTAATATTTTGCCCCACTGTGAAATTCAGTGTTTATAAATAAAGTTTTATTAGGACAGAGGAACAGTCACTCATTTACATACCATCTATGGCTGCCTTTACAATATATAGCAGGGCTGAGTATTTGTAACAGATTGTGCTACCCATAATGTCTACCATATTTAGTCTCTGGCTGGTCCACTGTGGCAAAAGCTTGCAGGCCCTGCTTTAGATGATTCTCAGCCGTGCTCCTTCACACTGCTCTGTACGTTTTGTTCCTCTTTTTACTTTGTCCCCTTTACCACCAAAGGAGGAAAGAGGGAAGGTGGTTGTGTGGAGTTGCCAGTTACCTTCAAAGTGAATGCAGGGTGTGTGTGTTCAGTTTGATAACAATTTATTTCTTTTTTTACTTTTTCTTGCTCAAGAGGCAAATTTCTGTCATCTGGAAATTTCATCTCCTGATTCAAACACTTACTTAGGCACCGTGTAAATCAGGTCTGCGTTCAGCTCTCCTTTGGTAACGCCAGACAGATGAAGTTTTAATAAACACACAGGATTTCGGGCTCAGCTAAGCATGTGAGCTTGGGGGCTGGACGAAGCGTGGAGATAAAATGATTATTGAGGTCATTTGAGCCATTTCCTCAGCTTTTTATAGAGAAACAGAGGTGGGGCCTTCATTATCCTCATAGATGGCACCCTCCGGGCGGTCGCAACAGCATCCTGGGACCCTTCTGGGGTTGGCACGGCCTCCTCACGGATCTGTGCCGGGAGCAGACCTTTTCCAGGGCACCAAGTGCTATGACTGGAACTACCTTCAAAACGCTACACGTCTGCTAGCTCGTCCCCATGCTGAGGGGCAGGGGCACAGGGCAAGCGTGAGGAAGGCGGGTGCCCACCCCTCCTGGTGCATAAGAAGAGGGGCTTGTGTGCCTTCTGGCCCTACACCTGGAGCTGCTATTCTACAACCAGGCCAGCTGGCCCAGCTCATCTTCAGCTTGCTTGACACCCAGAGAACCCCATCTTTGCACATATACCTTTGGCCACCTCTTAAAGATTTGTGTTCGTTCTGATGCCGGATGACCTTGGTGTTCTAAGCTTTCTCATACATCCCCCGTGAACCTTGTCTGCTCGATCTGCTTTCTCCCCAGCCTCCACAGGTTAGTGATCTGCAAGTTTCATCGTCTTGCTCCCCTATTTTTCCTGGGAGACCTCATAATGTCAGAAATACAAATATCCCTTCTGTACTGATCTCTCTAGGCCTGACCCTTCTCTAGAGCTACCAACGTATGTTTCTGAAGTATTTGTCCATCATTAATTGTTCACTGAGATCGTGCCCTGTTCTAGCACTGGCCTGAGCAGTGGAAACAATGGTGCCCAGAGTCACACAGGCCCTGTTCCCGGATGGGGAGAGACAGAGATAATCAAACGACTGTACACAGCTGACAACCACCGTGATAAAGGCCCCAGAGTACGCAGTGCTGTGAAAGTACCTAACAAGGGGCCAGGATATAATTCAGAGGGGGCTAGGGAACTTTTCCACGGAAGGAGAAAACATGTTCAAATGCTGCTGGAGGGGCCAGCTACAGAAAATCATGCATAGTGTCCTTTGTATTTGTTGGCACAAGCAAAAGAAATTCAATCTAGTTTGGGTTGAGAAGTTAGAAAATGTACTTTTATGACTGCATGTCCTAAGGACAAGAAGGCTTGAGGCCTGACATAATCTAATGACTCTGTATTCAGTAGCTATTGCTGTGTAACAAATTATCTCAAAATGTAGTGGCTATAAACAGAAAATGTTTCTTAGCTCATAAACTCTCTGGGCCAGGAGTCTAGGAATGGCTCAGCTGGATGCTTCTGGCTCGAGCTAACTCCTGATTCATTCCAGCCACCCACCAGGGCTATGGTCATCTCTACACTGGGCCAGAGCTGAAGGATCTGCTTCTGAGATTGGTGCTTGGTTGCTGGCTGGCTTTGGTTTCCAGGGCTCCCCACCAC
The DNA here is from genome assembly GCA_004026905.1 of Hystrix cristata. NCBI lineage: Eukaryota > Metazoa > Chordata > Mammalia > Rodentia > Hystricidae > Hystrix > Hystrix cristata. The sequence continues at coordinate 664 of PVJO010020290.1, read as the reverse complement.
ATGGGTCTCATAAACACAACATGGAAAAAGCTTCCATGTGCAAGTGAGCAGTCTTTTAATAACCTAACCTGAGAAATGATCTGCCACCACTTCTGCCCTATTGTGTACATTGCTGTCTGTAAGCCCTGCCCACATTCAAGGGAAGGAAATCATGCAAAGGTAGGTACCACGCATGCTTCAGAGCTGCCTCCCACAGGGTCTGTGCACACTGCTCTGATTTCTCATGGCTCTGCCCCTTCTCTACACATCCCTGTATACCAGGCCAGGAACAATGGCTATAAGATTTCAGAGTTTGCCCCATGCCAAAACATGTGCCGTGCTGGGGGTAGTGGCATATGCCTGTAATCCCAGCACTTGGGAGGCTGAGGCAGGAGGATTGCTGGGAGTTCGAGACCAGTCTGGACTACATAGTGAGCTCAAAGCCAGCTGAACTACATAGTGAGACTCTGTCTCAAAAAAAAAAAAAATTAAAGAAATAGTATTCAAAAGAGAGGAGAACTAGATAGGGAAAAGGGGGATAAAGAAGAAGGTTAAAAGAAAAGTAAGATGAAAGGGGAAAAAATGGAAAAGTGTAAATAAACTCGTTGCAAATAGAGAGGGGTGGGTGAATGGAAGGGAGGGGAGGGGAAGAGGGGAGAAAGCCAAGATACATCATGTACAGGTA
>PVJO010020289.1:0-32350 GCA_004026905.1 Hystrix cristata | reverse complement strand
TGGGTTTACCTTGATAGGTGATTTGGTTTTTTTCCCTAACAATTTTCAGTATTCTGTTCTTTTGTTGAATTTCTGGAATCTTGATTATGATATGTCTTGGTGTAGATTTATTTTGGTTGTGGGTAATTGGGATTCTATATGCCTCACTTATCTGTATGTCAAATTCTCTTCTCATGCTTGGGAAGTTTTCTGTCATTATATCTGTGAATAATCTTCTTAGATCCTTTGCACTGTCTCCTTTTTCCTTCACTCCAATCAATCTTATATTGTTCTTCTTTGCATCATCTTGCAGTTGTTGTATTGATTTCTCATAGACTCTAGTTAATTTTAAGAAGTTTTCCTTTTCATGGTCCCAGTTTTAAATTGTGATTTCATTTTGCATTTCCCCGATGACGACGAAGTGGAGCATTTTTCATAATGTTCATCGGCCATTTTTGAAGTTTGATTTGCTTTTAGCTCTGTTCCATCACTTGGACTCCTGTTGATTGGTAGGATTCTCTACATATTCTGTGTGGGAATCCTCTGTCACTTTTAACAATTCTAAGTGTCTTTTCCCTCTCTGTGGCTAACCTTTTTCATGCTTTTTATTGTGCTGAGTAACAGAAATCTTTAGTTTTAATGCAGCCCAATTCTTAACAACTTTGCTCAGGGGTAAACTTTCTATGGTCTGGTTAAACTTCCCCTCATTTAGGCAGTGAATACATTCCTTAGTATTATGTGTTAGAAACGTCATTATTGTGTCTTTCACAAAGATCTACAATTTATCTGTATGTAATATGAGGTAGAAGACCTTTCATTCCATGTTACGTGTATCCAATTGTCACAGAAAAACTTCTTGAAGAGTGTAATTTTCCATGGTTTTATAATAGAAATTTTGCCTTAACTCTAGAGTTCCCGTATTTACAGTCTTTACTTTCCCCACTGGTCTATCTGGTGATCCCTGACACAGCACACTGTCTTACTTGTGTGTCTGTAAAAATGATATCTCATAAGCAGGCGAGTAAATCCTCTTACCTGCTTCTTCCTCAAGCAGGTTTTAAATAGCAGGGTTTTCTTAAACTTTTGTTATAAATTTGAGAATCAGTTGTTCAATATCCACCAAATTATCAGAAAAAAAAAAAAACCTCCTTAAGATTTTGGGAGGAATTGCACTAAGTCACCAAGGTTAATTTGGAGCGAATTGACATTGTAACAATATTCTTTCATCTATTTATTTTTATTCTTTGTTTTTTGTGCTATACCTTTATACATGTGTGTATAGAGAGGCTTTCTTTATATTATTAGAAACCTGTTATTTTGAAAATGATAAAACAGCACCTTTAAAATTTAATTTCCATTTTTGCTTGTTGTAATAGAATACACTTTTTTTGTATACTGAAGTCGAATAGTTTTAGTAAAATGAATTGCTATGTTGAATTTCCATATAATTATATCATTTGTGGATAAAAAGAGTTTAGTTTCTTTTCAATCCTTATACTTCTTACTTTTCCATATTTTGCAGAGCTTTTTAGGACTTTGTATAGAAGTAGTGATAATGGGTATAGGAAGGCTTTCACAATTGGTTTACTGTAAAGTGTTTCCTGAAATTTCTTTTGTAGACACCCTTCTTGAGATTAAGTACATTTCTTTATATTCCTATTTGGCTAGGTATTTTTTTTAAATCACGTATATAATTATTTTTAAAATATTTTCTACAAATATTGAGATAAATATTTTCTCTAAAGTTATTTTAATGCAATGACCTATGCTGGTTGCTTTTATGCCATTAAACCAACCTTGCTTTCCTAGTATGCATCTGCATTGACCACGTTGGTGTGATTCGCTCACATAGGGTTTACGATTTTTATTTCTACATGAATCCGATTTGTCTGTAATTTTCTTCTTATAACATCCTCATCACATCTTGCTATTAAAATCATGCTGACTTCATAAATTAAAAATGGGAAATTTTTCACATTTTCTGTTCTCTGGAAAGATTTATACACAAATAACATTGTTGCCTCCCGAATATTTGCTAAAATTCACTGGTAGTGTCTCTTGGTCTGGAATTTTCTTTGGGTGAAGGTGTATATTTATGTAAAAGTTACAGTATTGAGTCACATTTTCTCTTCCTTCCTTCATCTTTGGTAATTGTGGTTTCTTTAGGTAAATTTTTCTCATTTGTTCATGTAAATGTCAAAGTTCATTTTCTTGAAGTTGATCCTAATCATTGGGACTATATAGTTTATGATCCCCATGGGACACTTTCAGGAGCTAGAGGGCTCTGCAAATAACTGAAGTGACAGAATCTCTGAAGTGTTGTATATATTGACCTAAAATTGATTTTATTATTTTGTGGTGCTTATGCAATGGTTTTATTGGATGTCCATTTTCCAAAATAAAAGTGCCTATAAAATAAAAATAGCATATCTATTTTCACAAACACAAAAAACTTCTTTATACTGAGTTTAAAACATAAAATAACCTTACATGAATTCTTAGTAAATGTTCATGCCATTTAGTTTCTTCTGTATTTGTTACTGATCTTACTTCAACCCTAATATTTTTCTGAAGATTACTTTTCCAATTTTTAAAAATTTTTTCATAAAATTAAAATTCTTTAAAAATTACATTTTTATCTTTCTGAAATTTCAGTCAGCACTTCCAATTGACTTTTCTCTGTAAATTAAAATATTTTTAATTGAGAGCATATTTTTCTATACGGCATTGAAGTACCACAGAGCTCATAGTAAGTTCCTGGAATGAATGTTATTATTTTTTTCATAATGAAATGTATAAATATTACAGATTAAATATTTTCACATGTCCTGTCTTTTTGCTTCAATTCAAAGTACATTTCTTTGAAACAATATTTTTGCAAGGCAAAATTCATTAAGTAAGTTGTTATGATTCTTTTGAGTATTCACTAAATTTATATGCTACAAAATTGTGGGCCTTTTTCAATTTCATTCCGCTCTAATCCAAAATATAAATCTATCCAATTAAAAACAGGAGCTCCCTCAAAAGATTCTTGTGACAAGTTCAAATATCACTGATCTTGTTTTGTTTTGTTTTGTGGTGCCGGGGATCGAACTCAGGGCCTTGTGTTTGCAAGGCAAGCACTCTAATCACTGAGCTAAATCCCCAGCCCCCAAATATCACACATCTTAATTATGTTTTCAAAGTTTAAACCTTGTACACTCTGAGTTCTCATAGGTGATTTCTTCAGTTCCTCCTTGGTCTTAGGAAGTAAATATATATTTCTGTCTCAATGCTTTGTCTAATTGCAATTAGTAACTCTGGGAGGTAATGTTTTATGTTGTTCCTTTTGTTAGGTATTTTTATTAATGGTTTCCAACTGATTTTAAGAGAAATAAAACCACATTTTAAAGGTCCCCTTTACAAAGAACTTGAAAAGCATCATCAGACATTGAGGTGGACTTGCAGGGCCTGCTTCAGAGGCCCTCACTTCTCCTCAACTTGGTTGGTGGGGTGCACCAAGGGCAGCATGCGAGCCCTGATGTTTTGCTGTGCTTTTTAAAATTTTTCAACATAAGGTTTCTAGAAAAACTTTTATATTTCTACATTGAAATTTACATACATCTGAAAGCACTGGCAATTACAACTTTGCTTTGATTAAGAGAATGTAGCATCTTCTTCAGATATAATTATGAATTGTGTGTCTTAGCCAATGATTAAGACATACATATCAAAGAATATGAATATCAACCTTCTTTAAAATTTGTATTTTTATCACAAAATAATTTTACCATTAGAGTTGAACTTTTAATTTAAATTCACAGTAATATTTTCAAAAGTGTGTCATTCTGACTTGCAGAAGAATGAACTCCCAAGCATTTGAATCTCCATAAATGTGAACAACTGAAACATTAACGAATCACCCACTTTTCTATTTGAAGCCTCTGATGACACTAATACAAAACTAGTGTCAATGTGGTTGGCAAGTTATTAAGCTAATGGAGTCAACACACTCATAATTGTCATGTCATCTTTTATTTGGTACTACAAAATTTGCATTAGCAAATGAGCGGAATTAATTTAGAACAATCAGTGGGTCCAGAAAAAAAAGCCATTTTCTTAGGATGAGAGATACATGTACCTTGTGAAGCTGCTTGTGTTCAGGAACAGAAACTATTAACTTTGAGGGAGAATGAGCCATTTCTTCAGCAGATTTGTCATCTGTCATTTTGTGTGGGTGTGTTGTGACTGGTAAACATTTTGCCTAATACATATATTTATCACCCGAGCAACTGAAATTCAATGTTTAATTTTTACCAAGCATTTTTGACATCCAGAAGTATTTAGTAGAAATATCAAAAGCATCTGTTAACATTGAAAAAAAATACAAGTGTAAATTTTATTCCATTCAATAAATCACAGAACAATAGAGAAGTAGTTTACAGTTTTCTAGTCTACACACTCTGTGGCAGGATGCACAGTTGTTTTCCACATGCATTCTTCATTTTTATAATTTCCGGCCTTTCTCATGGACCCCTCCATCAGCGGTCTGGAGGCTTCATGCGCCTCCTACATCGCAGCCCGAGTTTTGACACAACTCGCTGAACACCAAGTAGCTGACAGGAACTGTCCAGTTTCATATCTGAACAACCCTCGGAGCCAGAGCCCTTGGCTCTGCTCCTCTGTCTGGCTGCATCCTCTGGAATCACCTTGTGCCTCTCTGGTGACTAAGTAGGGAGGTTTTGGGGGTGCCGTGTCTGTTTAGGGCTCATGTGAGAGAGGCAGATTGTCCGTCACCAAGATCTTCAGTTTCCGAGAACTCTGTGGAGCAAGCACACATCTCATACACCGCCGGGGAAGAGAATGGCAGAAGGTGAAATTTCAGAGGCAATCAACCCAATCCATCCTGAGTTATGTTATATCAAGAACTAAAAGGAATCATTTGTTAGAAAAGAAAACTCAGGTGAAATCCAAAGCAGTTGGTATATTAGGACAAAAGACAGATAGTGAGCTAGACAATCTATCATTCATTGTCTTAAATATTTTGATAAATTCCTTCTCTGTCTTTCAGAAAATCCCAAGCACATACCAAGTCAGAAGAGTGTGATGAACGCCAAGGTACACAGTCCACAGTTTTGAAAATTATCAATACTGAATGCTTGGGCGGAATAGTTCATTTTTAACCTTGCTGCTCCGCCCTCCCTCAGCACTACTTAAAACAATTACCAGATACTATTTTGTCCTGTCTGATGTCAGTTGTTTGCAGGATTTAGTATGCTTTTCCTTCATCATTATTTTATGCTGACGTTTCTGCTTTCTCTCTTTTTGGGATTCTCCTGTCTGGTATTCGCTAATTTCGTTAGACTTCAGTAAGTCAATTTTTTTCGTTGTTTCTATTATTTTCTTATAGCTTTCTCTTATCTTTATTATTTTTCCCTTCTACTTTCCTTTCGCTCCATTGGATGCCTTCCTAACTTTATAAAATAGAGGTTGGTTCACTGATTTTTAGCCTTTCTTCTTTGCTGACAAATGCATCCAAACTTGTGTAGGCCTATGTGTGGCCAAAGCAACACTTCACAAATTTCGGTATATTTTCTTATTTCCATTCAGCTAAAAATATTCCCAAATTTTCATTGTAATTTTTGACTCAAATTTTGAAATACTGTATTTTCATTTCCAGCTTAGTGAAAATGTTTTCTAACATTCACTGTGATTTTTTTGACTCATGTTTAAAAGTATATTTCTTACACTTAAATCTTAAGCTTTTCTATTTATATTTTTTATTATTGGTTCCTAGCTTAGTTGAATTTGTTGTAAAAATTGTACCCTGTGTGTCTTAAATATTTTGAAATTTGTTAAGATATTTTTGTTATCTTCTTTTTTGTGTGTGTGTGGGTGCTGGGGATCAAACTTAGGGCCTTGTGCTTGCGAGGCAAGCACTTTAACCACTGAGCTAAATCCCCAACCCTGTTACCTTCATTGTGAACAGTTTGTCTAAATATTTCAAGTGTGCCCAAAAAGAATGTATATTCTGCAGCTGTTTGTTGCAGTATTATAAATGGCCAATTAGTTAAAATGTTTAATCAAGTTTATTCAAATCCTTATTGATATTTTTCTTCTTTCTTTTTGCATAATTTATTGAAAGTAGTGTGTTAAAATTGCCCACTGTAATTCTAAATTCATCTGTTTCTCATTCTATCAAATTTTAAAAATATATTTACAGTCTTCATTCTTAGGTGCAAAAACCATAATTTATATAGATTTCTGATGAATTATTCCTTAATTCTGTCTGTGTGCATGGCTTGGGCTTTCCTAAATTTAACTGAGAGGACAAGGCTGAGGAGATTCTACTTTGATGTTATCCTGCTAGTGGTGTTAAGGAACAAAGACAGCAGAATTCAGAGAGGAAAATCTGATAAATGCTGGACAAAAAAGAAGAAAACACACTTGGCAAATCGGTGGCTTTCCATCCTCACTAAAAATTCAAATTTCCTTGGATTGTTTTTAAAAGTACCAACTCAACTAAACTGAAATCGTTAGCAATTGAAAAAAAAATTATCGTAAGGAAGCTTGCTTTACATACTTTTCTCCTTAAAATATACTTTGTCTGAAATCGAATAAATTTCTCTGATATACCATCTTTCTTTTGGTTAGTGTTTGTAAAATATAATTTCCCAACTATACTTTCTACCGTAGGTTATAGCATACATTTAATAATTTAAAGATACTAAATATTAATTTACATTTTGTATTTTTTCCTTAAGACATAGTGATTTCTTTAATTCTTCTTCCCCTTCTTGCTTTTATATGCCTTTATTGTTATGAATGTTATATCTACTGACATCTTGTATTCCTTAACCCACTTGGGATATGATTATAATTGTTTATAAAAATAAGTTCCTTTTATCACTATATTTATTTCTTGCTTTGCTCCCTTTCTTATGCGCATCTTTGAGCTTCTTTTAGGAATTACTTTTCCTCCCCTTAAAGATATCCTTTGGGGTAGTCAGCTGAGGCAAATTTTAACCAATAATTTTTTATTTGAAAATTACTTTGTTTCTAAATGCTATTTTTCTCCAAGTATCAACCTCAAAATGGCACTTATTTTTACCCTTTTAGACACCATTACTGTTTTATTATTTCAGTTGAGAAATCTGGGCTGAGGATTTAGCTCAGTGGTACAGAACTTGCCAAGTGAGCTCCAGACCCTGAGTTCGATCCCCAGCACCAAAAAAATAAAATAAATACATCAATTGAGAAAACTAATTACTGTGTCTTTGGAAGCCCATCTTCGTCTTTGATATTGTCAGGCAGACTATTTACACATTTTTTGTCTAACTTTTTCAGTTGTCCTCAGTGGAAGAACAGGTTTGAAGTTTATTATTTTTATGTCAAAGATGAATTTCAGAAAATACCAACTTTGCCAGAAACATCCATCTTCAGTCATTTTCTTCAAAGGAACTAATAACATTAACTGTCCAACTCCAAGTGCCTTGCTGGGAGTCACACACTTCTCCTTGTGCTTAGCAGACACACCCGACAGATTCATGGATCTCAATTGTGGACGAGCTATAGTGGATGGGGACGAGGAGCTACCTGAGAAGGACCCTGGGTGGTAGAGTAGCAAGTAAGGCCGGTGGGTCAAAGTTCTGCAGTGGTGGGGGGAGGGTGGTAACACCAATGGTGGCCTTTTTCTTCTTGCCTTGGGTTACTACTCCTTCCCCTAATCAATCTGATCCTCTGTTGCTTCTTAGGTCCAATATGGTAAGACCTCTTAAGTCCAACATGGTAAAGATGCTTTAAATAAAATTGGTAAGCATTCTATTCATTGAAAAATCTGTATAACAGTAGGAGATAAACCAGAGTTGTTCTGGAATCCATTCACACTTAATCCAAAAAGGAGCAAAGAAGTTTTCCCCTGTGTTGACATGGAAATGTGGCACCGCTTTGGAGCACCTAGTAACCTGTGACATGAAAACTCCCTGTGGTGGTGGTCGCACTTCTGAGGGTGGGCAGCAGTGCTAAGTACTTCCACGGAGGCCTTGGTGACCAGGGAGAACTAGCTGTATGCAACATCTATGATTTTGTGGATTGTGTAGGCTTCCAAACTGCAAAGATTTAAAGGATCTGAGGAGAAAAGTGATAGATGTCACATGGCAGCTTTCACAGTGGCTCTTCACGGAGTTTCCATAGTGCCTAGAACAGGAATAATGTGCATTTTGGAGCTCCTTTGATGATATTCTAGTTTAACAAACCAGGCTTGTGAATGAGCTCGGTTTTCACAGAAGTTGCAGAAATAGTTATATTGTGATGACAGTGTGCTTATTACATTGTGATCACTCATCTGTCTTTTCCATCCACCAGGTAGTGACCACAGTATGGAAGGGACTTTATTCGAAAAAGGTACTTTGTGTGCACAGTAAATGAGAAGACTCCCAGAAGTCAGAGTCTATAACTGAATTAATTCAGCTAAAACTCAAATCAAGACTCCATGACAAATAGTCGCTTGTGTCGGAGTCATCCTGTGGTAATTGTCTCCTCCTCTTGTGCTACTTTTGTTGATGTGATCTATATGAGGACATTATTTTCATGCTGGTATTTACCATCAATGAAAAATATTTGTCCAGCCTATTAAAGCTCCATCAGCACATACTATGTGACATATTTCAGATTAATACTGTTTCCAATTTCTCATTGACTTTCACCACATAATTTAGAAATAATTATGACTGAATCAAAGAGACATTAATTTCAGCGTGATTACAGAGCTCCTAAGTAACAGTATTAATGGTGGAAGTCAGGTGTATTCCAAAGGCCATGATGGCTCCAGCCATCAACGCTGCCTCCCCTAAGCATGAGACGTTATGCGCACATTGGGGAGGAAACACCGTGGCACAAATTTCTTTATTGGTCGAACTGGGTACACTCACCTCTAATTCTTCTTCGTCTCTTTCGTCATTCAGTGCTGGAATGTGGCTGTCACAGGGGACATCTGGCCTCAGGACGAACACAATTTCACTTCAAAACCTTTCGGGGAGATTCAAAGGGAATTTGAAGTAGGTTTCTGAATGCTGTGCGTATTTCTTCAATACTGTAGGGTATGTCATTTAGGCATGCTTTGCTGTAATGTAAATTTACTTTAAGATTACAAAGAAAGTTTTGCGTTTCAAAAATATAATGTCACATGAAGACAAGCAAAGCATTGCTGCTGAGGGGAAAAAAAAAAATAGAAGTAAGTAAATAAAATGATGCCCTAGAGCCAAAGAGGTGAACTTCTGGGAAAAGAAGCAGGGAAGGAAAGATAACAATCCGGAGAAAAAGTCAGAGAGACCAAGTATGAAAAGTGAGTAGAGGAGGGGAATTTAACTCAACCTGTGACTATGAAAGAATTCCAAGGATTTAAATATTTATGCCCCTTGTAGAAAGTTGGGTACATTGAAAAATTAGGTTTTGCCACTTACAAGAAGGAGAGGAAAGCCTAAATATTCTCCAGTTAATTTATATGGGTTTTCGTGTTTATCTGCTTTGAAGATATGCCCCTATATATTTACTGCTATACTGTTAATCTTCTTCTATTCTTTTCAACATTCAGTTTTCAATTTTTAACAGAGTTACGATTTCACACAGTGTGGGATAACTAGAGTCTTCCTTATATCAACCATTTTTTTTTCAAAGGAAGAAACAAAGAAAATAAGATAAAATTATAGGAGAAGCCGAGAGTTAAAAGATAACTAGAGTTACAAGCTAAAAAGCTTGTTTAGGAAAGGGGCAGAGTTTTTCATCTTTTCTAGTCTCATTATGCACTTATTAAAACAACAATTAGAAGTCTTCATGTTCCTTAAATACTCCCTGCATGCTGAGTTATGTCTCGACGCCATAGCAGTACAATAAATCACCAGTGGAATTCAGTTTGGTGTTGCTGAAAATCACAAGGATGGGTACTTCACACCGGGCAGGAGGCCTGGTCCAGAAGTGGGACGATAAAGGCAAAGAAGGGACCAGGCAGAAGCAAGAAACTGTGGTTCTCAGGCTGATTAGAGGCTACAGGTCAGTCTGACAGGCTCTTGGCCAAGCCAAGCCAGAACTCTGTTGGTTCCAGTACTGGAGAAACACCACTTGTTGTTTATTTCTTCATTTGCTCCAAGCTAGTCACCCTACTGAAACTGGATGAAGCTAAAATCCTTAGGTTTCTCTTGGAGATCTCAAAAAACTGTACCTCATGGCTTTTCATCAGTGTCTCAAATGGGATGCCAATGGCAAAGATCACTCAGGGAGAAACATGTCATCAAAAATTGTTAGTTTTCAGTCACACCTTTTAATGAAAAAAAAAAAATCGTCTCCTTCTACCCCACCCCAATGTCTGCTCCTACAGGGAGCTCTTTAAAGAAAACAAGCGATGTTCTAAAACCTCCCCAGGGTCCTTCCTACCTCTGTCAGGACTCTGCGGCCCACTTTTGGCTACTAGTTCTGGTTCCCTTCCCAGTAACCTGGTGGTCTTGGCACAACCTCACGCAGGTTCCTGTGCCTCACAGCCAGAGATTGTGGGGGCTCCGGCGGTTACGGGGAACGAGCCAGGGAATCTTGAGCTTTAGCCTCTGCCGGGCAACTCAACTCTCTGACCTTGCAGATGAGTCATTTGGATGCCACTGCCTGAAAGGGAGAATTTGGGGTGAATATAGGAACCTCTGAAATCCAGATGCTGTTTGTGAACTGTGCCTTCTCAGATCAAATAAACAAGCCTAAGTAACAGTCATCCCAGCCCCAGGGAAAAATATTATGTGCCCCAGATGCTTTTGCGGTCGGTGGGTGGCTAAATTAGGTTTTTGTTTTGTCTAAAGGCATTTGAGTATATAGAAAAAATTATATAGCAAAAAATCTGGTGTCCTAAATCTCTCCAATTATGAAAACTACTAGTCTTATAATATGTCAGCTGCAAAGCATAAACATAAATTAAAATCCAATTTACCAATAAAACATGTTGCTTACATACTGCAGAAAAACTAAGGTCCTAAGTTAAAACGTTTAGATGTCCTAGACCATTACTCACAGCTGCAGTGTTCCGGAGTTGCATCCCAATCATCAATAACTGTTAAAATGAAAGCTTACGGACCCTCCAGTTTCTCAGAAAAAACTTTACATATGATTTGAGGGTTTTTGGTATAATGTTCAATCTTTCTGAGGAAAAAAAAAAGGTTCCATGAAGTTCTGATTTCTGCAGAGAGCGTAGCTGGCCTTCACATTTTTATCTAGGGCTGTTTCCTCCAGAGCGCCTGTTGGGTTTGGGCGTCTGTGAAGTTCTGGATGGTCCAGAAATCCCCAAGGGAAAGGCACGCTTGGTTGTTCCCACCTTTCCAGATTCCCGTTTCTTCCTTTTCATCCTTTCTATCGAACCCCTGAGGGAAGCAGTGATTATCATCTTCTGGCCCTTCTCACCCTCTCACATGGGGAAGAAACCCTTCTGTGGGAGGCAAGTTTCACCTTCCTTCTCACCCTTCCCATCCTCCTCTTTGGTGTCCGGCAAGTGCCTTGATTGGAAATCTTCTTGCTGCCCCTTGAGCAGCAGCTAAGGTAGTCCTGACTCCCCTTTCAGCTGTGTGGAGTCTTCTCTCATAGTAAATGTACTATGGTCTGAGTAATTGTGTATAGAAGTAAAGGGATTAAAAGAGATTAGGAGACAGAAAAAAAGAATGATGATCTCAGGTCCACACGAAGCTTTGAGAAGTTATTTTCTCCTTCTGGCTTCTACTTCCTTCATTGCAAAATGAGGGGGTTAGGTAAGATCTTACAGACTTTTCTGAACCCGCCATCTAATAATGGAAAGGTGTTTTCCCTTTTCAGATCATTTGTGTGCATTTTAAGAGAGGGCTCTCTGGAAAAATTTTCCTGGAGGTTGGCGTCCTCTAGAATAAAATTCTCTGTGATGAGAACCACAGGCAGGGCCAGAGCCGAGCGTGAACCGTGACAGGGATTCCAGGTTTGACAGGGCCAAGAGGACCCTGAGAGTTGCGCAACGAGATGGCATGTTGATGCTCACTCGGTTCTTCATGTGTGTGAGCATCCTTCAGTTTTAAAGTGTGGTGACTCATTTCTTCCTTGCTATAAACTGTGTGATAAATGTTTGTCACCAGAGACAGAAAGATGAATAATAATGTAGTAGTTGGTGTTCCTTCGCTACAACACGGTACTTGAGAGGAATCAGCTTGTTGGATGAAGGGTCATTTCAGCTCCTGTTGTCAGAGATCAGGTGGCTCCATGGCTCTAGGGCCTGGACATTGCACTCGGAGAGGCAAACTGAGTGGGGGAGTGTGGAGGATCCAGCATACTCACCTCACGCTGTGTGGGAAGCAAAGAGAAGGGAGAAGGGTCGAGGGCCCTCTCCAGAGCATGCTCCCCTGAACCGCCCCAGCTCCTAGACATCACACCATCTCCTCAGCAGTGCCACAGTCTTCAGCACGAGGCCCCTGGGGGCCCTTGCAGACTTGGGTCCCTGCAGAGAGGTGACCTGCCTTGCCCCAGGATGTATGGCTCTTTAATGCCAGAGCGGGGATGTGAACCCAGACAGCCTGGCCAGGAAGCCATGCTGTTACAGTGCTGTGCTACGGAGGCCCTCACACTGGATCCCACTTCTTCTAGGCTCTCTTACACCATTTAACAAATCTCACCTCGGGGCCGGCTCTCGCTGCAGACTCTGTACCAGAAATCCCACTCCAGGCGGCCGTCTCCTGGATCACGTTAAGAAAAGCAGCCAAACCGGGCATCTAGATGCCGCTCGTCCACACGTGACGGACGACTCGTCTGTGAAAAGTCGCTCACTGCCCAAGTTCAAAGGCCTTAGTGCTACATTTAGTCTTGCCCCGCTCTCTTTCCTGTGCTTGGGACAACAGGCAGGGTGAAATCCTGCCTTTGTGGCGTTGACCTTGTGGCTCTTCACTTTCTGAACTGGTAGGTATAGAGTGTTCACCACACCCTTGGGACTGTGCTACGACGTGCTAAGCAGGACACAGGGCCCTTGAGCTCACTGAGCTGAAAATCGAGGCAGGGAAAATGTCTTAGAAGTGGTCACAGCACACAGCAACCGAATTCTTTTCTTGTCTTTCTTTTTTTCTTTTTTTTTTTAAATAAAAAAAGAATTTACTTCAATATGGGAAAGGAGAAAAAGAGAAATGACAGACAGCTACTTGGAATGAGTAGAGAGAATTCAAAAGCGAACTGCTCCAACAACTGAGTTCCTGTGTGCCAGCAATGCAGCGAAGTCAACCCACAGGTTAAGGTGCATATTTTCAGAAATGCAAGCGTAAAATTCATATTTTCTGTTCCAGTCTTTTGTGTTCTTTTAGAGAATGCATAAATCTACACAAAGAAACAACCAAAAAAATCCCACAGTATACTCACCCATGTGTGCATGACTGCACGGATGTTTAGGAAAGTCACCCTAGCAGCCACACCCTGGCAAACAGGAAAATGGGCCTGGTGGCTTTCCCTGCCTCACACGCTCTGCCTCGCCGCCTTGAAATCTTTCTTACACCTGCACTGGATCACGGGTCAGATGTGCAGATTACTCCACCCCATAAAGTCTGAAAAACTCTATAAATGTCTTAGTAAAGTGATCTTTTATGTGGAAAATGATATCGAAATACATCACACTTTTTCTGGAATTACAAGATATTAGGAACAAATGAGAAGTGTCGGGTGAGCTCGAGAAGAAAAGCCTTAATTTTTCTAAAGCTTCATGAATCGGGAGGGTTTCCACTGACTCACAGGGAGCTAAACTCGAGAGGCTCCTCCCCCTGGGGGCTTCTGTCCTCCTGTCTCTCCCCCATCTGTAGGTGAATTCCTTCCAAGTCTGGAGTCTTCAAGTCTCTGGTCTCAGCTCAGACAGGCTTTGCTCAGGATGCCTTCCCACTCCTGGTCAGCCTTGGGCTCTTCCCCAGGGCGTCCCCTCACGGCACTGTCTTCACTCATCTTTCTCCTCTGTGAACCAAGCCCCAGCTCAGCCAGGTCCCCAGGGACGAGCATTATGCCATCTTTGGCTTGGGGCTTTCTCAGCGCAGGAGTTTGCATTGAAATAGAAAGGAATGCACAGAGCACCGGTCCTTTTTTGAATTCTCTTTGAGGAAAAGGAGGGCAGATTCCTAGGAAGAATGTAAATGGAAGATCACATGTCCTGGATGGTAAAGATGGGAGGGATTCATTTGACAAAATACAGGCGTTGAGGGAACCCAAATATAAACTTTTAGCAACTATAGAGGAGAAAGGATCTTGTATTTTCCTTACCTGTTGCAAGGTGAAGAACCCTTTGGCTCACATACCTGCAACAAAAGACAAATTAGTAAGAGAAAAACCATAAAAAGCCCATCTAACCAAAGTTTTGCCTGACATAGGGGGCTTCAGGAATTCATCCAAAGACTTGGGGAAATTGTATGTCTACGCTTAGCTTTGATGAAGAATGTGCAGTCATGTGACAGTGCGACTAGACAGAGAGGAGTGTGTCTTCATGATAAAACACTGGAGGGAAGTCGATGAGTCCTGTTCGTTCGCATTCTTCTTGGCTTTTCCGTACTGTGTTCCTTTTCTGCAGGTACCGGCCAGGACGCCTGTTCCAGGAGGATGTGAAAAGGCAGGGAGCCGAGGAAGCCAGAAAGACGCTTCTGTTATGTTAGTTTTCTCAGGTTCCTTCAGTTTAAAATATTCAGTATGCCAAAATATCATATTCTGGGGTAGCATTTCTTATACTCCATCACGAACTCCCAGGACAGAGAGAGCGAGAGCAAGAGCGAGAGAGAGAGAGAGAGAGAGAGAGAGAGAGAGAGAGAGAGAGCAAGAGAGATAGAGATCTTAGCATCCCTATTATTCAATATAAAATCCTGTTAATAGTAGGTCCTCAGATAATAAATTTGCATTTCAGGCATTTACCATAGAGAGAGAAGAGGGGTTGGTTGGGGAATTACCTGGGAAGAGAGATTCTAAAAAAGACTTAAAAAAATCATTTATCTGGAAAAAAAGGAAAACGCTTAGGATTGCAGTAAAAGAATTGAGACATCTGAAGAATCTTGACATGATGTCATCAAAGGCAGAGCCACGACTATGTGACCTTGGGTCACACTTTGAACAATATCTTTGTGTTTACCAAAAGGATGATCCAACTTACTCCTCGGTTACTTGTGTTTCCCAATAGCAAGCATTCAAGTTATTCTCTTCCTCTCTCTTCTCCCTTCTCTCCCCTCTCCCTTCTCTCCTCTTTCTCTCTCTCTCTCTCTCTGTGTCTCTCCTCTCCCTGTCTCTCTCCCTTTGTCTCTCACTCTTAAAGCAGTTCTGGGGCCCAGGAACTGGGTGAATCATTTCTCCTCTCTACTCTAACATTGTGTGTGTCCCTGTGTGACCATTAAATATGACTCGTTAATGTAAGAAACACCCAAAACACCCAAAGCATTAGTAAAGCACCCTTCTGGGTGGGGCTGGGTGTGTCATGGAGATGAGACCTTGTGTACTACATATGGTCCCTGGCCCTTTTTGTCTGGTACTCCCCTACTCTGCTTCCTGGCCAGCATGAGCTAAGCGGCTTTGCCCCATGCTATCTTTCTGCCATGATGTTCCTGCACTGGAGGCAGACCATTATGATACAAATCCCCAAAACTGTGAGCCAAATTAAAATTCTTCTTCTTTAAGGTGTGGGTGTTGGGTATTGTGTCCTAGTGATGGGAAAACTGATTGATATACCTTGTTTGCTAATCCTCCTTCTTTGATGGAAAATGAGTTCTTGAGAGCCCAGTCCAGTGCCTGGTCCACAGCAGGGAGAGTGGATAAATCCTTGAACAAATGAATAAAAGTTTGAAGGATTAATCATTAAATGACTCCTTCATATCTAAAGAAGGAGTCTGGCTTCCTTCCCAACCAGATTTTCCGTTAAATACCCCCAACCCAAGACTATTATGCTAGGGTGAGGGGCAGGAACACTGGTGTAATTTCAGGTTCTGCCGGAGTTGGGATACCATGGCGTACTTCCTGTACATTTGTTGTAGCTACTTTCCCATCCCTAGGAAAAAATACCTGACCCTTGCAATTCAAGGAGGAGAGACTTATTTGGACTCACCATTTCAGCGGATTCAGTCCATGGTCAGCTGGCTCCAAGGCAGAAATATCATGATAGAAGAGCCTAGTGGAGGAAAGATGCTCACATCATGGTGGACGGGAAGCAGAGAGGGAAAAAAAGGAGGATCTGGAGACAAGAACACACCCTTCCATGTCATGCCTCAGTGACCCACTTCCAACCAGACTACAACATATAATAGCACATTTAACAATTGAACTCATCAGTGGATGAATCTACTGACAAGTATAGCCCCCTCTTGGTACAATTACCTTTCACACACATGAGGTCTTTGGGGGACTTTTTAACAATGTGGCACCAGACTGTGCCTGTAAGTATTATTTCTGGTGTCCTGGAGAACTGACGTGCTCCAATGAGTGAAAGCCCCTTCCCAAGAATCTAGCAGCAGAGAGACATCATTGAGCCCAGTCAAACCTCACAGCCAAGGAAAGGACTAGATAACCTGGGTGTCAAGTCCCCTTGTCCTTAGCTTTCATCCTGTGACTGTCTATTGGTCAGTCACATTGCATAACATTTAAATAAGCCAAGATCATGTATATAGATTAATAAGAAAAGATCCTGTCTGTGAGGAGTTTATGATTAAAGAGATGATTGCACACGAAGCACAAATTTGCTTAATGTCATAAAACAGTGGTGGATCATCTTACTTTCTTGAATCTCTAACCCCCAGAAAGTGGTTTTGTTTACCCAGCAAAGAATGGCTGAACACTTGGGTTTCAGCACAGGACCACCTACAGAAGGAACAGTCTAGCTTTACACTTTGTTAGCTGTTGTGATGTTTAATAAAAAAGCAACTATCGAAGAGTTCTCTTGATGTGACTGTTTAGCCGCCACGAAATTTAACAACAAAAAAGCATGTGCAAAAGGTCTACTTTCCATTAGACTTTTTAGGTAAGGTCATTTTTGATCCTCCTAAATCAGGGAGTGTTTTTTCTTTCTTTTCTGGGCCTTTTATTATCAATGTGGAATAAGGTGGAATATACAGACACACAAGTTGGAAATATCAGGCATGTCTAAGGACTGAAAACAAGTCCTTGCATCTACACCATCAGGCTGATCTCCGATTTCACAGTTGAAAAGGAAACTGCATTAATTAGAATCCTTTTGATTTTATTTTGCTGTTAAATGGTGGTGGGACATGAGAAGATAAATGAAATATTCTGTGCAAACATCCGTTCCACAGATCACCGCCTGGGTGCAGTTAGGCAGGTCACCTCCACGTGGCCTCAGCTTCCTTCTGTGGCACATACGTGAGGCAAGCAGGGTGTGGGCACGGATGTCCCCCAGGGTCGCCGGGCACTGTGAGTCTCTGGGTGGAAGGACACATATGCAGAGCGGTCCGGTTAGGAGCTCCTCTCCCCGTGTGATATGATGAGGAGAGAAGGAGCTGGGCATGCTGTCAGACAGACCTGGGTCTGAGTCCTTGCCTTGGAACTTACGAAGCTGGCTATCCTGAGGGAAGTTATGTACCTAGAAGCCGTCATTACATCTGAGAAATGAAAATAGCATGTGGACCTTAAGAAGTTGTCACTAGAACTAGGAAACAATAAAAAGAACAAACGTCCCTGTTCTCAATAGATGCTCAGATATGCCCACTCCTGCATCACCTCACACAGTGGAGACACTTACAAGCACATCTCAGGCAGTGTGGAGAAGTGTCATGGGGGGCCACAGCCGGAGACAGTCCCCAGGAGGTACGGAGGTCTCCTGTGCCTGGATCTCCAGAAGGCACTGCCACCAGGGGATTCTCTCCTCCTGGACTCCCGCAGATCGAAGGCAGGCATCCTTGAAGCAGGGCTAGGTGGAAAAAATCCTAGACAAAGCGACTTTGGTTGGAAATCTCCATTTCTGGCATTTGTGATGCCAGTCGGAGCTGGCAAGCCTCCCTTTTCCAAGAAGGGAACTCCCTCCCTGATGGCTTAGGAAAAAATCCAGACTTCACCCTGTCTCTTTCCAGAAAACAAGAATCTCTCAGTTTGTGTTTACGAGAAGATTGTGGGTTTCGCTCCAGCTGGAGGTGAAAAGAATGTCACCCTCCTTTCAGCCTAGTGGGGCCCAGAGAATTTGCCGAGGGTGTGGAATTGTTACTCCTTGTGTGTGTGTGTGTGTGTGCGCGCGCATGTGTGTGCGCGTGCAAAACAGGCCGACATATTAGGCTAACAGTTTCAGGGTTGAGACTCACCTTGTGCACCACATATGTTGTACAGAACGAGCTGGAAGAGGTGCCGAGAAGAATTCCTTGTTGAAGTGCAGGCTGGCTCCTACTGGCTTGGTTGGAGGAGGGTCCCCTCGTCCGCCCTGTTGACGGAGGGCTGGCTGTTGACAGAGGGCTGGCACCTTGTGGTCTAGACTTCTACACTGAGAATGGAGGCAACACTCGGAGGGAAAAGATGAAGGCCACACTGCTGCCGTGGGCCAGACACACCTGTTGCCGCTTGGCGTCCTCACCCCTGCCCAGGACCATCACAATACGCTGGAGGTGGCCAACATTGGTGAAATCCGGGTTCTACTCAAATTAGGACAAACTTGGGTGTGGCCCGCAAGTGTTTACCCTGACCTGTCCCTGCGTTTCTATCCCAACAGGAATATGGTTGAACACTCCAGCTGTGGACAGTGGGAGTGAGATTGTTGGTAGCTTCCATTCCTAAGTTTTGGAAAAGTGGACCAAAGAAGAGGGCATAGAAAGAGGAAGCCGAAGTGAAGGTGTACACACTCTCCAGGCAGAACTATTTTAACTCCCTGGACCTGATTCTAGCATGGACTTCTGGGGCCCTGGTATCCGGCCATAGGGTTTCTGTCGCTCTTCAGCAGACGTGCTGGGAGCGAGGGCTTCATCTGGACTCCTTCCCCTTTCACCTCTGCGCAGTCTTGTTGGACCAAACTGAAGCTAAGCAGCGGATGAACGTCCATGTTATCATCTTTTATTTTTATATAAATCATATATGTTACTAAATTTGAAAGTAGTGAGCATATCGTTTTGGGGAGCGAGGCAATGGAAATTTATCTTAAAAACACCACCACCAATAATCATCACACGAACACCCCTCAGATGAGTGGGGCCCACACTTCTTGTTTCTGTGCTACCGCAGCTCTGGCTTGGCTGGCCTCCTGGGCTTGGCAGGATCCTCCATGCCATCTCCCGCTTCTCCTGTTGGCTAAGTTCCCATCCTCCTCTTGGCTCCCAGAGCTCAGTTTCTGGCTGGCTACGCTAATCCCACATAATATTTTACGCACATTTATACGAACCCCGATACAAATCTTAGCAAGGAAGCACTGTTTCTTTTCCTTGATAGAGTTAATTACTTATAACTTGGCTCTGAGAAGCCAGTCTAACTTGGGGGTCCTTCGTTTTTGCTCATAAGAAACATTCCCAACCCCAGCCCAAAGGGAAAAGGTTTCCTAGTCCACTGCCCTGCCCTGGCCCCCCAAGTGTCGTCTACTTTGAAAATTCCCACCAGTCTCATTTAGAACCACACTTACACAAAGTTGCCTGGGAATTTCTCCCAGAAAGCTTCTATCTACCCTGCCCCTTGGGGCTTGATTTCCCACAGACCCTTGGGTGGTTTAGATTGTCGTCTACATCAACAACATGATAAACTCATTGTGGCTGCCCCGGCTTCTCCAAAGAGTTGTGGGAATCATTTGTGAATTACTTCTTTGATTTTTTTCTTAAACAAAATTCTGTTTCCCTTCAAGTTAAATGACTGTTCCCAGAGTAGTTTCTTTAGCAGCATTGTGACATGAAAAAGGGAGGATGTGACTCTTGGTTCTAAAGGAAGTCAATGAAGGCACCAAGCTCTGCATTTTGAATTAGGATAATTAAGGTCAGCCAAACACCATTTCTTCATACCCTGATGACTTATAAATAAGGAAGGCAACTCCCCCTGTAATTTTTTTTTACCACCAAAGAGAAAAGCCAAGAACTAGTCTACATAATTCTGAAAATAAGTACAGCCACCACACATAGACTATTCCAGGAAAACAGAATAGATTTTCTCTGTCCTTATTTTATAATGATAGTAGATTCTAGTATCTAGCACCTGAGACCTTTTCAAAAGTTCACTGGGAACAGAAAAAAACACCGAGTCACTTTTCTCAAGCAGTGTGAGTGGTGTGGGCTTTTTTGTCTTGTTCTGATTTGCCGATCTTTGCTAGCAAAGGTTGGTTGTCTGTGCTTATAGCCCCTGCTGTAGGAGTAGAATTTCTGCCTTCCACCTGTCTCACTTTCCGTTTTTGTACTAAGGAGTCAGGGCAAATCACACCCTCAAGGAAGCCTTCTTGAGTGTCAGTGAAGATAACTGGGGGCCATCTAGGAACAGCACTTCCCAGGTGAATGATTGAAATTTCCGTGTCTCATTTTAAAACAAAATAACTAAAGCTCAGACACGTGCAGTCACATTTTCCCCAAGTCATGCAGCAATTGGCAACAGAGGTGGCAAAGGTCTAATTCTTTAGATTCCTGATCTAGTATGACTTTCTGAGGCTCATTTGCTAGCGTGCTATGTCTAAAGCATTTCAAGCAGCCTCAGGTACTGTCGTCAGATGTTAGAATTCTTGCCCAGAATACTCCAAAGTCTTCTGTTTTCACTCTAGTTATGATACTTACTGAGTAAGAAGGGGTAAATATATGTAAACTGGTGTTTTCAAATCACTTTGTTTTGGTTAATATATATGAAGCTCAGTAACTACTGTATATGCGAAATATGGTACACACACACACACACACACTCAGTTCTTGGTAACTCAAAAGAAAAACCATTCAAATGGTAGGTAGAGCAATCAGGCCCTTGTTCTTTATAAATGGATTTTAATTTTATAATAACCTTTGATTTCCAAAAAGGTAATAAATGTAGAACAAAGAGTTCCCACATACCTAGCACCCATTCTGCCCTGCGAATATCTTACATTAAGACGGTGAACTTGCCATAACTGGGAACCGATATCAACACATTACTGTTAATTAAAGTACACACTTTAGTCAGACTTCTTTTGTTTTTACCTATTGTTCTTTATCTACCCCAAACTTCCATCCTGAATACCACATTCCCTGGCCATGTCTCCGTATTATCTGTACACTGTGCTAGTGCCCGAGACTGTCCTTTTTGGAGGACCTTAACTGTTTGAGGGCAAATGGTCAGGGGCTCTGTAGAAGCACCTTCAGCATGGAGTGTCTAATGGGTTCCTCATGGATAGAGCAGAGTTCCAGGTTTTATGGAGGATCTCAAAGTTCAAGTGTCATTCATATCACATGATAACGAGGGTCCATTTAATTCACGTGTTTTATCACTGTTGATGTTAACCTTGGTTATCTGGCTGCAGTAGAGTTTGGCAGATTTCTCTCGCTGTAAAGTTACTCTTTCTTTAACCACTTTTTGTAGTGTTGCTTTTGGAAGAAAGTCACTAGGTGAAGCCCACACATGAGGGTTGCTGCAGCATCTTGAGGGGACAGCAGTTAGAAAAAATTATGTAGAATTTGCCTTTGCTTTTAAAATCACCATATTTAAGCAAGTAGAGAGCATCTGCAATCACAAGAAACAGTACTAGCAGCTTTGGAACATGAGAAAAGGTAAGATGTGAACACATCTAAGACACGCCTGCTCTGTTCCCTGATTGACAAAGACCACATTTTACAAATTTGTGTATGCAGCTACATATGGTCATGTCGAATTGCTGACATCCGTTATTCACTCTGCCAATGTCGTTTGGAACCTGTTGCTTACTAAACCCTGGGCCATCGTTTAATCTTTAAAACTAAACCATACAGCAGATAAGGAAAAGTCTTCCTTCCTCACTCCATTTTCAGTTAAGAACTTCAGGGCAGAAAGTTGAACCTGAGGGCTACTGCTTAAGGGATGAGAAAAACCACATCTCTGAACAACAAGCACAGTGCTTGATGGCACTCAGCCGTGTGGGCACCCAAAGAGCAGCACACAGAAGCGCGGGGCAAGCTGCTTTTGTTCAGTATCTGCAGGGCTGCACCTGCCACTAAGAAAGCAGGAATTCAGTTTAAAATTCTCCTTGGCTTATCGTAGGATTCTGGCCGCTCCAGACATGGCTTCCTCCCCACCCTGCTTCCCGCCCTTCTGTAAACTATTATGCTTGCTGTGTGTAGATTCCTGCTACTGAATGTAAGTAGTGCATGGACTTGGTCTCAAGAGCCTACTTTATAAAGGTGTTATCAACATGCTTACGTGTTGTCGTAGAACCACTGTGTCCCTCTAGAGGCTGTTTATTCCGGCACTTTACAAATCAGTGCTGTGCTGTTAGCCTACTAATTAGATGTCATAGCAGATGCCTTCGAAGTCAAATGGAAAGAGGACAACAGGATAGTTGGTACTAGAAGGTTTACAAAAACATAAAGTTTATAAAGGACAAGAGCTGGCCAGCAGGTGTGAGGACTGTAGAAGGAGGCTAGACTGAAGAGATTGGGCAGAAGCGAGCAGGGAAGACAGAGTTAAACCAGAAGGAGGTGAGTCCTGGAAGATTAGATTTCACATCTTTGTGAACATTCATAATGCTCACTGCCACACTAGGAGTTTTTCCCTTTTCTTTCCTGAGGCTTCTCCTGAGTTTTCCTAATTATACACTGTAAATGTTGGACTCCAGGCTTAGTGGTAGCTGCACGGTCTTCTTGGGACTGGTCTACGGTAAACTCAAAATCTGTATTCCTCAAGTGTTGGGAGTAGAAACTGTCCACAGATGTCAGGTAGTATCATTGTACATTTATTTCTAATATAATACATGATCACATTTATAGAGGAGGCACAGAGAAGCCTATTCATTGGTTCTTCCCAATTTTGTGCTATTTCACTGCTGTGAGAGAAACAGAATCCTCTAAGCGGATTCACTCAGTTTACAAGTACCCACTTGTAGGTGACTGCGGCTATTCTGCCCACTGGGCATTGAGTTTATTGAGTTTCAGAAGATTTAAGACAAAAAAATTCCACCAAATGTGTTAATTCTCTTCCCACACAATGTGGAGAAGAAGAAAGGGAGGCGGCATGATCAGACTTTGGAGTCACAGAACACCGGACTGACTATGTGCCCCGCTGGAACCTACTGGGTGGCGAGGCTCGGATCATCCAGCAGATTGGGAAGTCGAACTGGAGACTCTAACAGCATTACAACTCAGATCCACGAAAAGAGAAAAGACATTTCAAGAAGGGAAAAAAACAAAACAAAGCAGTATCTGTTTTTTTTTTTTTTTTTTGCAGTCCCTCTACCAAGTCAATCTCATTGTATCTTCTCCTTGTCACGTACATCAATTCTTGTAGAACGACCTTGTCACTAATTTTACATGAGTCTCTACACTCCTCCCCTGGGCGCCACTGACACAATTCACACCCACATGGGACAGTTCTTCCTTCAACCCATATTATGTATATATCAACGTGTATGTAAACATATGTATTTGTACATATAGACAGTAAAATCTACGTATAAACCTTCATATAATCTCAAGCTATCTTTCCTTGGTAGAACCGTCGTTCATTCTAACACTGTTCTACCTGACTTGGGCTGTGACAGGGTAGAATGTGCACATCGCTCCTTGTCTGCAACACAAAACTTCCAAGATCATAAACTCTCAGCTTCAGAAATGAATTAAAGAAACAGAATTTAAAACAAAAGAAGACAGTTTATTTGGGAAAAAGAGGGAAAAGAAAGAAGGTAGACAGCTACCCTGGGAGAGTAGGCAACACCAGAGTCGAACAGCCCGAACTCTTGTCCCTGGCTCTTTTGGTTTCGGACCTGTGATTCCTCCCATCCCCATGAGGACACCTGGAAGCTCTCGCCATCGGATTGGTCTCTGGCTGTCTTGGACCCAACGTGGGCACCTCTGTCTGCAGTCTTTCTGGCTGTTTGATTTCTTTGTGATGGATGGGGGGGGTTGTAGGAGAGTAGCTTAGACTTAATGATTAAGTAAAGGGGACCTGTGAGTATCTGGTACAATAAAATAGTGGTGTTAAAGTGTAAACACATATCTGTGTGCGTGTGTGTTTGCACATGATCACATGCGTGCATGTCTTACATACTGAATAGGAGTCCTTAGGTGACTGGCCCTTCTCTACTTTTCATTTTATCGAGGAGGGCTACTGGTTTTCTGGTCTTTTATGTTTCTGGCTTCCTCGTGTTTAATCGCGTTACCTGGTATCTCTCTCAGTCTAGCTTCTCTCTCGCTCCTTTGTTTCTCTAATTGCTCTAACCGTATAGCCTGCATATAGAGGCAGAAACTGCTTTTAGTGAGTTTCTCTATTCATCTTAATAAAGCCTATCTTTTCCCTGCTTAGACACTGCCTTCCTCTACACTGGGGGTCAAATACACTTTCTCCGTTTTTAAATAAAATGGAAAGGCAGATGCTATATGGCCCTTAAATCTGTGGCCTGTAGACTCACGTTTTCTTGCCAAAAGAGTTTTCTTTCTTCTCATGAGCTGTGTAACCTTTGGCCACTCAGTTAACCTTGCTGTGTGTCTCTTAGAGTTGTTGTGTGGGGTAAACAGTGTTGTACGTTTGTTTTATAGGGCTTACTCACAGACAGAAAATGCTTTAGGCATGCGACAGATACTGACTTTCTTACAGTTCACAACAGAGCTTCAGAAATAGTCACTCTTACTTCTGTGTTACAGGTGGGGAGACCGAGGCACCGAGAGCCTGACTGGCTCGCCTGGTCGGTGGGCTCTGAAGGGGAGAACCACGGCCTCACCCAGGAACTCCAGCCGCAGAGCCCATCACCAAGCATGTAGCGCAGCTTGTGGTATTGATCACTGTTGTTATTGATCAATATTAACATCCTTGTTTGTCAGAATACTTATTTTGCTATCCTCAATGGGATCTGTTATGGTTTGGACTTGAATGTCCCCAGCGGTATGAAGAAGGATGGATCTGCTTTCATTTCTTTGGAAGAGCTCCACCTTCACCTTGGATGTAACCTCCTGGCTTCCAACACAGACTCTTCATGGCAGACCTATCAGGCTCCAGATAGGAACTTGTACGGGACACCACAGTAAGCTCCAGGCCTTCAGCTGGACCCTTCGGAGCTCCGGTGCACAGACAGACCCTCTGCACTCTTCCATGTCTGACTTCGTAGGAAGCCCTTGTAAGCCAATCTATAAATTCTTATATATTTGTATATCTTGTATTATATCTGTTTCTCTCATAAATACTGACTGATACAGCCAGTACGCTAAAGACTGTGTTGCCTGTTTGTGGCATTGTTGGGAGCTGGTGGAAGCTTTGGGTAGGGTGCAGCAAAAGGAAGTTAGGTCATTGGGGCTGTGCCTTTGAAGGAGATATTGGGAATCCTCCATCTCTCTCCCTCTCGCTCTGTCTCTGTCTCTTTGCGTCTCTGTCTCTCTCCCTTGCCCTCTCTCTCTCTCCTCTCTTTGCTTCCCAGCTGCAATGAGGTGAGCCAATGTCTGCCACCACAGGTTCCTGCTGTGCCACCACAGCCCCAAAGGGACAGGACCAGGCAAACGTGAGGCCCAGATTTGCCTCTGAAATCATGAAGCATTTGTCACAGCAATGGAAAGATAAAGTCTCCTTATTTAGTTTATACACATTTTCTAGTTTCTGATATCGAAAATCCAGAAAGAACTCAATTTTAAAACTTTTTAGCGTCTTTATGTTCAAAATCATATTTTCTGAATTCTTTACTGCCCTAAATTGAGTGAAGATTCAATGAGATTACATACATGAAAGTAATTTTGAACAAAAGACCGTTGTTAACCAACTTCCAGAAATCATTTTCATTTTTTGTGTGTTAAAGGATGACTCTAAATGGCAGTGGGGCGAGTGAGAGGAAAACGTCTCTGACTGGTCCTCCACTCAGACTCTCACATACATGCACACACACTCCCAGAATGATGAAAGCGCCTGCAGTGTGCAAGCTTAACAACATAGCTGGGTTTCATGCAGTTTTACAAAATACAGGTCAGATTTGAATCTCTCTGGACATCAAAAGATGCGAAACTACCACCTTTCAAATTGGCTAACAAGTGGGTGGGAGAACCAAGGCAGTGCAAGTCACCGTGTGCAGGGCAGTCAAGTGCTGGTGAGCGCAGCACCCAGACTGTAGGTATTTGTAGAGTTTTACTAGGACAAACACCCCAGGTACCAGCGCTTTCATGGAAATTCTGGCTGTGAACTGGTGTTAACTTTGGCTTAGGCACGAAGCTATTTTCAGAACCTTCACAAACTTACAGGAAGTACCTTCCCTTTTTATGTACACTTTGTGTTGTTGGTTTTAAGTGCATATTGCACATGCAGGAAAGCTTTCTTCCTTCGCCTCCATGGAGTCAGACTTTTTCAAATCACACATGTATGAACAGCCGTATAAACACACTACTTTGGCTGAGCTCATTTTAAGAAAATAGAAAATGAAATAAATCAGACTCTTGCCTGATTAAGATGCTAGACTTGACGGCTCTTTCTAGCAAGGCTATAAGACTCATGGACTTGGGAAAGAAGACTAAACCTCCCCGGGCTCCGGTGTGAGCTGTGGCAAAATCAATAAACAAATAAATAAAGTCAAGTCAAGAGCAGAGGCCTGCAGAGAGCCGGGCTCCCCGTCTCTTTCATGAGTAATGAATGTGGCAACCACAGAGTCTTGGAAAGAGCAGGGTTCTTGAATCTGCAAGCCGGCTTTCAAGTAGGGCAGTGACTTTTACAAGGACTTTTGCAGGAGGTGTGGGGGGTCGGGGAATAAATCTGATGAGGAGGCCCAGGAAGGTGGAGCAGGACGTGAGAAGCGTTGCTGGAAACCCACCCTCCCCCTCTGGCTGTCTGTGTGAAGGGAAGTCCAGGTACCCGAGTCCTTTGTGCAGTGTCACTGAGTCCCCCAGGTAGTCTGAGAGGTGCCTGAAGAGGCCCACCTGAGGGGCATCTGTCCCCAGCCTGCTTCACTGTCCTGAGTGGTCTGTGGCTCATAAAAGGGAACATCTTGCTCTTGAGAAGCACACATAGCATACAGGGAACAGACTCTGGCTTTTACCCACCAGCATCTCCATTCCATCCCACAGTCATCAACCTTCATTCAGAACAGGGAGTCTCTCACGTGTCAGTCCCTAAATGCCAGTTAGGAGACGTGTCGAGAGAGGAGACGGAAGGGCCAGACAGCACTTGCAGATCCAAACAGGAGCAAAACAACTTGCAGGCATCTTGTCGACCATGACCCCTTTCCTCACAACTCAGTGTCAATTTTCAAGGTCATTGAAGGTCAGAAAGGTGAAAATGTACCGCCTTGTCATACAAGATAGTGGCTATTCCACAGCACAAATCTGTTCTGCTTTCACATGAAAAATGTCTATGGAACACAAAGAAGGGCCTGGTTCGTTTGGGGATGGCCTTTTAGTGATAAGTTTGGAGAATCAGGGAGAACAAGAGCATTTATGTTCTGTCACATTTTTTAAGAGAAATTCTTGCTCACTTCTGTAGAGGATGCAGGAACATCTATTAACGAGTCCCTCCTAACCCTCTCTTCATATATTTATAACATTTTATGATGCAAAAAAAAAAAATCAATAATTCTTCAAAGAGTGGAGCCATGTGGCTGAGGGAGCTACTTCTCTAAGGGAAAACATGAAGCAGAAAATTGGCCCGAGAGGGAGCTGGTTTGAAGTTTCAGAATAGTCCCCTTCGCCTCTCAGGAATGATCAAGAAGGGCTCGGCCTTTGCTAAAAGCCTGATGAGAGGGAATCTGCTTGGCTGCACTAGTCATGAGCATATTTACTGTTTACTCACCTCATAGCAGGAGATTTGGCCCCACCGTGCAGCACATGCCTATAATCCCAGCATTCAGGAGGCCGAGACAGGAGGATTGCCTCAAATTTGAGGGCAAGGTATTTCCAAGAAAAAAAAAAAAAAAGAGAAAAAAATCTCTGAGAGTCGAGGGGAAAATGAGATGGAAAAACAAAGAGACTTTTAAAAACTTCGCAATTCTGAAATCAGAAAAGAAAGGTAAGTATTGGAAATTGAAGAGGAAATGAAATAAAAATCAGTCACAGCAAAGTGACTCATCTGATCTTGCCTGTTTTCCACTTAAAACTATCAGGATAGAGTGACTTTCAGCCCCCATCTCGCTGAAGAATGATTCTTCGTTTTGGTGTCGAGTCTTGTTCCCTAGAGGACTGATGTTCCCAGTAATGACAGCAAAACCCACTTTTCGAGTGAAGGTGCGCCCGCTGTCCTCAGGGCAGCGTCCTTCTCTGTTCTTCGCGGCGACCGGTAAGAGCCCTGCCTGCCTGGGAGAAGCACGCCAAAGCTCGTCCCTCCCCCAAGGCCCAGCTGCAGGGACCACAGGAAGGACAGTCTTCAGCAGAGGAAAAACAGCGGTGTCTCAGTGCCGGAGAACACGTGCTGTCAGAGAGGTCTGGAGTGCACTGTAGGGAAGCCAGCAAGATGCCATTGGGTCTCAGGACGGGGCGGGAGAAGCACAGTGCTCTTTGCTCTCCAGTCTCAGAATTAAACAGTCCAGTTCCAGGGCCACCTGCAAGAGGTGCTACTCACACAAAATCTCATGCACTAAAGGGGTTGGCCGACTGGTAGTGAGGACATGATTGATGCCAGAGCCTTTTTCTCTAATGGAGAGTTGTGTGTGTGGAGGGGAAGACGGAGCAGAGATTTTGTTGTGCAGAAAGACAGCGTTTTAAAATTGATTCATAGGGGCTCGGGATTTAGCTCAGTGATTAGAGTGCTTGCCTTGCAAGCACAAGGGCCTGAGTTCGATCCCCGGCACCACAAAAAAAAAATAAAAAAAAAAATAAATAACATTGATTCACCATGTTCATTCAGATCTGAAATGTCCCCAAGTTTTGTTTCTTTAAATCCTACATCAGGAAAAGAAGTTACTTCCTTTTTAATGGGGTGACTTATAGAGAAATCCATCAGGAATGAGGAAGGTGCAGATACCCGGTCAGGTATTGCTTTGTAATCCCTGCTTCCGCCTCCAGGAGGAGGAGGGCAGAATCAGGGGACTGTGCAGGCCCGTCTCAGCTTACTCCAGGCCTAGGACACAAGTAGGATAAGGGGAACTACTCTGAAATTACTTAATAAGAGTAAGCATACCATAGAGTTTAAGATTACAGGTTCTGCTTCCATAATGTGATAATACATACTTACAAAGTTCAACAGAAAATATATTACTTGGAGAAATACGGAAAGATCACTTAAAATATTGAAAAGAATGTAACATGTAACTTCTTTTCAATACACTGCTAGAAGTCTTCATTAACATAAGAAGACAAGTTAAAAACAGATAAAATGAGAAAATCCCCAAGTTTTAGGGAATTAAGAACCATGTAAATAATCCACTGTCAAAGATGAATTCACACCAGAAAACAGATTTCATACTCAATGATAACAAAAGTTTTACAAGCAAAGTCTTGTAGGAGAGCCTAGCATCTACAAGGGAATTTATAATACTCCAAAGCCATATGTTAGAAAAGAAAGAAGACCAAGAATTGCTGTATCTACCTCAAGAAGAGAAATTAAAGACAACAATGTAAAAGAAAAATAACGATAATAGCAAAAACAAATACTGTGGTGCATACATTAATGCATAAGAACATAAATATGGAATAGAAAAATCTATAAAGTCAAGCTTTAGTCCTTTAAAAAGACCATTAAAATTGTTAAATCTGGATTACTACTATTAAAAGAGATGCTGGGCTAGGAGACAATCACATTACTAATATTAGGAATGAAAAGAGGATCATCACAACAAGCCCGCAGACATTATAAAGACAATAAGGAGGTATTAGTACCAATTTACGCCAATAAGTTTGAAAAGGAGGAGGAAATAGTCAAATTCTTAGCAAAACTCAGTGTGATAAAAGGAAGAAATAATTCAAAAATTGAGTGCCTCAATCTATTCCTTTTCCCAAAGCAACCCTATTTTTATTGTGATAGCTTCACCAGCGAATTCTACCAAACATGTAAGAAGGAACAAACATCAATCTTTCCAAAATGCTTCTGGAGATTTCTAACATGCGAATATTTTTGATTTCATTTATGAATCAACGTAAACTTGACCCCAATACATGACGGGGAGACTGCAAGAAGAAAATTAGAGTTCTCTCTAGCGCCTAGACACAAATATTTTAAACTAATCATAACAATGAAACACAAAAAGGATAGTGCAGTGTAACCTGACTGGGCATATTCCCGAATTGCGAGTTTATATTTTCTTAAATTAACAGAGCAAAAGAGAAATTGTTTAATTGCCCTTAAAAGTACAGAAAGTTCATTTACTCTAATAAAATGGCAGTTCAAAGTTTTCTCAGGAAAACAGAAATAGATGTGAACTTGTTGGTCTGATAAAGGAAAACTACATAACTACTTAAAATTGAATAGTGGATGTGTATCTAATGGCGAAATAGTGAAAGTTTGGCCTTGAAATTGGGAATGCAACATGGATGACCGAGAGCATCACTTAGCACACTCAGAGTAAAGCCTCAGACAGTTCAGCAAGCAAGAGCAAAGTATTAAGAATGTATAGAAAATAGAAGAATTACTCAGAGATGAAATAATTGTGTGTATTATAAAATCCAAAAGCATTTATAGAGAACCACGGGAAGAGTGAATTCGGCAAAGTTGCTAGAGACAAGGTCAATTTGCAAAGCTTCTTTGTACTTCTTTATATTAATAACTAAGTAGAAAATAAATGTAGCAACTTCACTCTGAAAAATGTAAACACTATTGAGAGAATAAGTGGAGGAATATACAATGTTCATGAATTGCAAGACTCAGTGCCTTAGAGATGTTAATACTTCTCGTATTAAAATGGCCATGATGGCATATGACTGTAATTCCAGTACTCTGGGAGACTGAAGCAAGAGAACTGTAAGTTTAAGCCCGGGGGTGACTTAGCGAGACCCTGCCTCAAAAAAAAGTGCTGGGGGTGTACCTCAATGCCAAGGCCATAGGTTCAATTCCCAGCACTACAAAAAAATTACTCAAATTAACCATAGATTTAACAAAATCTGAACCAAACAATAGCATGTTTTGCTATGAAAATTAATAAGCTGATTTTAAAATTAGTATGGAAATTCAGAGAACCCAAAATACAGTAAGTTCCCGACTTAGGAATGAGTTCCATTCTCTGAGAACATTTGTAAGATTCATTTGTAAGTTCAACA
Organism: Hystrix cristata; assembly: GCA_004026905.1. Taxonomy (NCBI): domain Eukaryota; kingdom Metazoa; phylum Chordata; class Mammalia; order Rodentia; family Hystricidae; genus Hystrix; species Hystrix cristata. The sequence continues at coordinate 1,151 of PVJO010020289.1, read as the reverse complement.
AAGTGAGTCTCACACATCTTTGACATGAATATACAACGTAAAGCATAAAAAAATCCAACACTCACACACACAAATAATGTAAGTAAACTATTTTTACTTTTATAATTACTGTATTTTCACTTTTGCTTCACCGTTCTTGCTTTGCGGTTCCCCGCAGTCCCGTCCACAGCACCACGGCTCTTTCTCTGGCTTCTGGATGTCCTGGGCTCCAAATAAGCACTGTGCTACTGCATGCTGTCACACTGTGCAGTGACTACATAGCCACACAACCGTGACAACATCCTGCAGACACATGAGCTACTTCCACCATTGTTCACATCTACAGATGCTTGTAATGCGAAGTCCATTCATATCTGTGAAAGTCTGCAACTCAAATGTTGGTAAATCAGGGACTCATTGTAATGTGGAAGAAAGAAAAGTATAAAGGTAGAAGAATTATTCCACTAGATGGCTGGATCAATTACAGAGCTTCAGTAACTTAGTCAGTGTGGTTTTAGCCCAAGAGTAGCATACTGACCAATGGAATAGACTAGAGTCCCAGAAAAGATCTGTGTGTTAAATTAATGGCAGAGGTGATAATGTAGTGGGACGAGGAAACATTGTTTTCAGTAAATGATATTAGGCAAAATGACTGCACACACACACACAGGCAAATGTATCTTGACCTTTATCAGTTACCAAACTATGTATCAATTTCAATGACTTCCATTCTAAATATAAAAAATTAAAAAACTTTAGAAGAAAACTGTAATAAAAGACTTCAAATGTACTAACCATAAAGAACATGATGAAGTATATTATTATTTTTATATTTCAATTTTTCATCCCCTGATATACAACCTGCAGAGTGGGCAAAGATAATTGCAGTACCTGTATCCATCCAACTACTCATGCGTATATTTAATGAGTATAAATGACATGCAAAATTGTTACAAATCAATAAAACAACCCAATTAAAGATGGGTGAAAGATTTGAAGAGGCAAATGTCGGTTAGTCATGATGAAAATCTAGGATAGAAGAAATAAAGCTAGACAAAGAGGAGACAAAGGGGGTGACAGTCCTAAGGCACAGCTGAAATTACTGGGCTCTCATGGCTGCACTCCGTTCCCTTATGCTCCGGAGTGTGATCGAGCATTCCAGAAACTCAAGA
>PVJO010020288.1:0-32398 GCA_004026905.1 Hystrix cristata | reverse complement strand
TGCCTGAGGTTACACAGCGAGTCAAGGACAGGACTAAGTCCAGCCTCTCACCTCTCACAGTTCTCTCTCCCACTTAAAGGAACTGATAGCAGAAGGTGAGCCTTAAAACTTGATGAAGGACAGGGACTTTGTACACCTGATTCCAGTTCTCCTCTCTTCTTCCCTCCCCTCCTCCAGCTCGGCTCAATTTGGCCAATTCTTGGTTTTTAACCAGAAAATGGAAAAGCAAGGGAAGGTCATCTCATGTTACAGTGTAGAGGTTGAAACTCAGAAGAGTATCAGCCACAATCCTGAAAAGCAGCAATGGTGGACGATGGTAAAATGGGTGTACAGGAACATATGTTGTCAGTCCATAGCTATGCTAATAAACCAGTTAGTTAACTGATTTCCATTTTATATCTTTAATGCTCAACACGTGTAACTATGACTTCTTAAGAAGAAAAAGGAAAGTCATATAATAACACAAAAGGCAAGTATCAAAGCAGACAAGCCATGACTACCATGGAGTTCCACTCCAGCAAATCAGCAGTGGTGCGCAGAAAACAAGCATGGACAAGGGTCACAGATGGCTGTGTGCTGGGAAGATGTGTGCAGACTTTAAGGCTGTCTCCTCTATTCAGCATTGATGCCTGGAATGGAAAGCAGGCAAATTATGTCAAAGAGTTCTCCCTGGAGAGCAGCAACAGACTCTTCTGATTTGACAGCTTTTCTGAGTTCTGTAGTAGCGTTGTACACACAAGCGCAGCTGCGGGACAGGTGGCTGTCCATACAGGTTGTGTGACTTAGACCATCACAGGTCAGCCTCAGATCACGCTGTGCACAAAAGAAGACAGGACAAGTGTCAGTCATGCAGCCCTTGGTGGCAGGATTGTAACTGTCTTGTGTAAAGTAGAGGAATGTATCTTTCAGTACTGCACCTCATATCTCGTATATGAATGGGGAAAGGACTACTCTTCATGCTCAGGAAGACAATATGAATCATCAGGGGGACCAGAGGATAATAAGATGCAGTACGCATGCGCACCAATACCCCACCGCGAATATAGTCATTAAATATACTGGTAGAAAACGTATACTAATAATTAAAAAAATAAAACCACTGTAGGCACAGTTAAAATCACAGCAGATCTTCAAAAGAGTCAGTCAAAACCTCAGATGCATTATTCGTTTTCCCACTTTCTGATGCCGAAATTTATATTGTGGCATGCGACACTTGTATCAAGAACATTTTTTATTTTTAAGTGTTTGAAAGAATTTTAAAAGTAATTATGGAAAGATGTAAATATTTCATAGAAGATCTGCCATATTTTTCTTGCTCTCTCGTATGCTTTTAGCCTTTCTTGTGAATTTCCCTGCGGTAGGTTTGCTTTGCACTGTGCCTCGCTAAGGATGCTCTAGGAACCAGAATGCTCTGCCGTTTTGCGCCTCCTGAAGATTGAGGGCTACAGTGACTAGTTTTCGTGTTTGTTTGCTCTTCCGGTCCAGTTTTTATCAGTCCTGCACCCTGTCGTCCATACAGGCGCCAATGTCTTGTCCCTGTCTCCCTCTTGGTGGGTGGGAACAGCATCTGGACATCTCAGCTCATTAGATGCAGCAATAAGTGCACACGTGGGATTAAAACCCTGTAAGTCATTTTCAAGTTCTTATATGGACAGAAACAGGAAAAACAATCCCTTTTCCCTTCTTACCTTCAGAGACCTTAAACATGAAAGACCGCATCAGCTTGGAGCTTGGAGCCCATCTTTGCTGCGGTATGGAAAACACAGGACTCAGAAGGAAGCAGACAGAAAGGAAACAGAGCTAAGAGGTGAAAACAAAGACAGTTCCCTGAACATCACGAGCTCCAGGACCTGGCCGTACCGAAAGCTAATGTGTTACCCGGAACTCCCAGGTATGTGAGGCAGTACAAAAGCTTTTTGTTTTCTTTTTCCCTTTTTTTTTTTTGGTCAAGCTCATTAACTCACATTTAAGAGTGATAAATAATACAAGGCATTAACAAAAGCGCTGACAAAATGAAGAGATTAATTATTATAATTAAGTTTTTAAAACCTCATACTCATTGTTTGCATTGTGAGTCTGTGTGTGTCACTGACTTGGCTTAAAAGACCAAATTTTATTTTTATGTCTTCAGGATAAAGTTATTAAGGTAAACACCTAAGGGAAATTAATACATCTCCATTAAAGGGTATATCAAGATAACTTTCAAAATCAGAAAAAAATCCTATAACCCTACTCTTTTCTAGTTTAGTCATTCAGCAAACATTTATTGAGCACCTGCTTTGTACTGTGCAGGTGCTCTAGGTTCTGGGAACACAACTGAACAAAATTCTGCCTGCACATGGTAGATGATGACACAGAACACGTGTGCAGTATGTGCAACATGCCAGATAGTGGTGACTATTCATAATAAGGAGAAAGCAGTAACAGAAAGAACAATATCGATCTTTAGGGGAGAGGTTGTTAAAATGTACATATATATAGTTATATATGTAAATTATATTTATACATTTAATTATATATATAATTAGCATCCAAAGACAATCAGAGGAGACTGCACCAGCCAGAAGAATTGCATTTTGGTTACTAAGGGGAGAGGGCCGGGGACATTTTGTGAGTGGGATTCATGAAATGGAGATACAGTAATCACAAGGTCAAGCATGATGATGAGAAAGTGCCTGCTGTAAGGTAGAAGACGAAAGTCAGTCAGAGACAGGGAACTAGATTGTCAGGGTATTACAGTGTGATGCTGTCGTGACTGAAAATCTTGAGTGTCCATTCGGTCTAGATAGCGTCCACAGGCACGTACTTGTACTTGAAAACGGGTTTTTTAGTCTTGCAGAGACAGAGAACACACACCACTGCAATGTCTCAGTAAGACATCAGCAAGAACAAATCACAGGACTTGGGCTTTGGTTGAGGGGCCTGGATGCTGGCAGAAAGTGGGAACTGTTCTCTCACTGAGTAATTCTGGAGGTCTTACCTCAGGAGCAGCACACCACAACAAGGCTGAGGCCGTCAGTGGTGGGGAAGTAGCAAATACTCATTCCAATCAGAGAGAGGGATGTTTTATATTTTGGGGCTGCACAGTGATCTTATTTTTTTTCTGTGTTTAGATAAAATTATGATGTGGTCTTGCCTTATCTCCCTTTAGCATCCTCCCAGAGTCTGAGTTGGATATTCCTTGAGATTGTTTATAACCAAGAAAAAATTAATATGGCCTAGCTCCCAGATATCAGGACCATTCTTTGATTGCTTTCAAAAATAACTTCCTAAGTGGAATGGGAATGTGTCAGTAATCTGAAGCTGAAATCCTCAAGGAATAAGAGGAGAACCAGCAGAGTAGATAACTACAAACAGAAATGAAGAGGAGGAGTTAGAGTCTGGCACCATGAGATTCAAGATACTTGTTTGTTTTACTAGGAATAAACAATGAGAAATAAGGAGGGTACTTCATCAATCCATGTCTAGGTTCAGTGTAGGGAGAAAACTAGTCATATATGAGCGCTCAGAGAAACAGAATCATCAGAGGTGTGCATGGTTTTCGTTATAGCAGAAAGGGAATAACAGAAGAAGATGAGGATAAATGCCCAGGTAGAGTCCTGAGAAGATGGTAGACCGTGAGAACAAGATTAGAAAGGGGGTGTACAGAGCCACAGGAGGGTTGGCCTGGCCTTGGGGCTGAAAGTGAAGGTCAAACTGTGACTGTTAAAGGTAAGGAGGGAGGGATGCAGAAACTTCCAGAAGGACTCAAAACTCTGGGCTCTCCATGAACAGTGAAGCCTGGGGAGCTGTTCAGGCACATCTTCCTTGTGGCCCAGGCAAGAGCTTGACCCTCTCTAGGAGCTGCCCTGTTGGGGGGACACTAGTCCTCTGAACACAGAAACTCTCTTTCAAGCTAAGGAGGCCTCTTTATTGTTTTTCGTAGAAATGTTTTCATTATTGGATTTAATTTAATGATCCATACAAGTGAGGAATTTGCTTAATTAATTCCATGTACTAACCTGGTATTGCATACTTTTGTGGAAATGTCTTTGGATGTCTCTCAGGTTTTTCTTCTTATTCTTTACTGAGTAATTACATAATTGTTGGCATTTCTTTGGATACCTTAGCATGTGTTGCAATATGTATTTGTATAATTTAGGCACCCGGTCTTTACAAGGAGGTAATACTTCACTGCTAGAGGCAGAGCAGCATTCCAGGTGCTTTGCTTACTCCATTATTTAGGAACAATTTGATGGAAAATCATTGCGTTTAAGCAAATAGAAAATCATTGTGTTTAAGCATCAGGGCCATGGGTCAGACTATATGGAATTGAATTCTAGTTTCTCTGATGATAAATTGGGTAACCACTCTTAGCTTTCATCTTTACATCTGTAAAATTGAGATATAACAGTACCTGGCTTATAGGTTACCGGAAGATCAAAGAAGCTAATGTATGTAAAGTATTCAGCCCAGTGTCTTCTTGTTATGTAGACTTCTTGCAGTATATATTAATTATACCTTGGTTGCTGGATTGTTGTAAGCATTGGTATTTCATCATGGTAATTTTATTTGTGATACCATGGTGTAGTGAGAAAAGCCATTGATTTATTCTTGAATGCCAGCTGAGGATGCTGACTAATGCTGCTGGGATTGAATTTTCTTATCCAGAGTAAATGGGCTGGAAACATTCCTAATGGAATGTGGGCCTAATGGAACATAGTCCTAATTTCTACAAGAGCATGAAAGGATAGGATGATAAATATGCAAATGACTAACACGTGCTGGCCACATTAGAAACATTAGTTTTCTTCTTCCTTGCTCATGACTATTAATTGTGAAATCCAAATAACTTTCCAGAGGTCACACTCTTCTTTTCTGGTTGTTTACTCTTTAGTGAACAACACCAAGTACAGACCAGCATCTGATGTCACTTTTGGCATCCGAGAGCTAAGTATCACTGAGCACAGAGTGATAGCCACTTCCTTTTGATGAGAATCTCTTGTAAGCACCAAACTTCTTTGGTGTTACAAATGTCTCCAAGTACATAGAAGCAGAGTAATATGGCCCACAATATGTAGTGGAGTTTTACACAAAATTACCTAATTTACTCTCTTAGAGACAGAAAAGGATATTTTTCCAAAGGAAGGACAGAATTTCTAAGGCACCATTGGATGACCTCTGCAGAAACTGTGTGCCTCTCCATCCCTTCAGTGCAACCAGTTCACCTACTTTTTTCCAACTTCTAGTCAGCCCTGTGACATCACCATCCCAGAATAGCACTTCCAGAATCAAGGGACAGTCAGAATCCCTGGATCATTTCAGTTCTAGTTGAACAGAGAAGAGATCTCTCAGTGATCACTCTCTAAATCTGACATTTAAGAAAGCAGTCATGTCCAAAACACTTCTGGGTGACTGACATGGCAATTACCGGTCTGGCAGCTACTGGGCACACTCCAGTGAACAGACTGTGCCCTAAAGGAGAGGCTGTAATCCAGACACAGTTAGAAAGGAACGCTGTCCCAGACACGAAGGTGTCTTAGTAATATGCAATAAAATCAAAGTTCCAGGTTTATTTCTAGGTTTCTGGTTGGAGTGACAGCATAGGTCATGATGTGATTCACCATCAGAGGAGGAATAAAATGAATAGCTATTTCGTTCTTTGTTCTTTTTTACTGTTGGAGGAGGTGACAATGGAAAGAGAAAATGTTTGTTTTGCTGTTGCTGGATATACAATTCTGACATGCCAGGGAAAGATTAGAAAGATTAGAGCTGTTATTTGCAGTGCTGTGCCAACATGTGTGGGACCTAGAACGGTGGGAATGGATGAGGGCAGTCCAGGGTGCCTCTCTCTCCCTTCTTCCTTAACTATCATTGTTATGCATAATAAGGACATTAAAATAGAGAGTAACAATCTCCAACCATTTCTCCTGGTCTTCAGTACTCCACTCTCATCACTGCAATCTATGTGGTAGCCAAGAATGACATTATCTTTTGGAGCATTCTTTTATCCCAGCACTATGTACTATTTTTTTCTCGATAATGGATAGAAGGATCAATTCATACTGCACACCTCACTCTTTGATGCTTTGATATTTTAAGGTTGAAGTTGACCCATTTCTGAAAAGGAAACATATTCCCACAATATTTCTGAAAATTCTGCTTTTACCTCCAAAATCCCCAACAGTGGTGGATCAGTGGACCAATGGAATAGAAAGTCAGACTGGGAAGGCCGTAGGTCAAAGGCATAGTAGTAATTCCTCAGGGTAGAGGATTCTGAGTGATTATTTTCCCCCAGTATTTTTTACTTTCTACATATATACTTTTTAAATACCCATGATAAATATTCATTGACTTAATATTCAGGAAAATATATTTTCATTGAAATCAGTCTGGCAAATCTTCCAGACGAGCTGAAAACTCTGGCATGGTCAGTTGAAAGGGGTTTCATGAAAATCGCAGGGGGACGTGGTGAGCTCAGAATTACTGGATGGATGAAGACGAAAGCAAGGAACATCATCAGCTAGCAAGTGCTCTCAAGGCCCTGTTTCTGTCTCGTGAAAAATGGCCCAGACCTCCCAGAAGAGCTCGTAACAAACATGACCTTCAAAATGGGAATTATTCATCTAATGATTTTTGCAGGCAGCAAAGTAAGTCCATCCTCTGCAGAAGTAATATTCTGAAAGGCAAGCGAAATTTATGACATTAGGTCAGTTTCATGAGCCAGGAATTTTGATTCTATGTAGAAGAGACAAGGGAATGACCACTGGCATCCAGAAGATACTGATGGGCAGTACTAATGTCCTCCCAGTGGAGAAAGCTCCTTATTTTTGTTTTTAAACACATAAGGTCACATTGCATTATGGAAATGAAATAGCTCGAAAACAGCGTGTTAGACTGATCTGCTAAACATTATCAATTCTGCAAAGCAAAAGCAAAAAAAAAAAAAGGTTGCTATTTCTATGAATTTAATCATTAGTAGAATAAAAATAATTGTCCTTTGGTTATTTTCTTCTCAGACAAAACATAACATCAATCTTTAAGTTAAAATGAAGTGGGACACTTCAGTAAAAAGAAAGCAGTGGAAACCAAACAATGAGAAATAAAAAAATACAGAACAAGCGCTATAGAGATGGAAGGAAAGTTACACTTTTTGGCCTGTATTTGCCAAAAAGAAAAGAAATTCAAAACCATCAAGCACTCACATACCACGTCTAGTTTTAATACAGTGTTTACACATAGCAATAGAATAAATAAAAACATAATGTGGCATACTGCTGAGGACTCTGTAAAACAGTGCATTTCTACCCCTCATCGGATGGTCTTGTCTACCAGCCTTTGCCATTACAAAAACCAGGACGTGGTTTTGTTTTGACAGCTAACACATTCCTAACAAGTATCTTCAGTTCCTAGGAAGAATTTGTCCAAATATCAGGCATGGTTGCTGAGAACTAGCTATTATACAGAAAAATGGGTTCATTTTTGTCCAAGAACCCCAACATAAACGCTAGATGTCTTGGTCCTCTTCACTTATGGAGAATGGATTAAAATGAAGGAAGCATCCTTTCCTTAGATGCAGTTCTTCATGCTTCTTAAGCTGCACTTGTGTGCCTGTGGCGATCTGTTCGCAATTCTCCACAGACACCATGTCTAGTTTTACACTTTATGTCCCGCTTCCTTGTTTGGCCACACATTTATCCAGAGGCCTGTATGTTACTCAGTTCTCCTTCCAAGCTGTGCTTACAAGCTTACTTGGAACCCTTTTAGCTGCTGATAAGGAAAGTTAAATTTAAGTGGAAACATTGGAAGAAATGAGAGAAAGCTAGAAGGAGAAATCATGTAATAAAATTAGAAGATATTTTTAGGAAAAGGTTGCTTGAAGAAATTGAACAAGGGTACCTTGCCAGTAACAAACCTTTCACAACACTATGAATGTATTAATTGCCACTGAATGGTCCATTTTAAATGACCAAGATAATAAAATCTATGTTACATGGATTTTGACACAATAAAAAATGTAGCCTAAATAAAAAGAAAAGAAAAGCCTTTTACCTCAGACAGCACATCAGGATTTTTAAGAATCTGAAAAGTGTAGGTCTAAGCCAGTGTTGTTTAAGCTGCAGGTAGCGTTCATTCTGTAGGTCATGATACCAATTTACATGAAACCAGTACTGCTTAGTGAGATGAAGAGAAAATACCTGAGAAAATGAGTGGATCACATTTAAGTAATGGTAAATTCAATATACTGTAATCAAACCTGCTTCAGCTGTGTGTATGCGTATGTTGTTCATGTACTAGTGGTGATACAAAACATATTTCTCGATATGTTATAATCACAAAGTTAGAAGTCAAATATGGTAGCTCATGCCTGGAATCCCAGCTGCACGGAAGCTGAGGCAGAAAGATCATCAGGTCAAAGTCAGCCTGGGCAACTTAGTGAGACCCTCTCTCAATATGAAATGAAAAGAGCTGGGGTGTAGCTCAGTGGTAGACCACTTGCCTCACCTGCACAAGGCCCCTGGTTCTATCCCTACAAATTTCTAGCCCTTATACCAAAGGGGCAAAGGTAGAGGATACTACATATAGCAATGATCAGCCTACAGCAGATTTAGCTAATGCAATAAGGTATTAATAATATTACCACATACCAAGATTTAAATATGTCCAATTCTGAAATAATATAAGCATAGAACCATAAAACAGATGTCTATTAGTAGATAACCTTCGTGATCTGTCATTTACAAAAATGAACAGAACGAGACGGTGGTAACTATTGGACACTTCATTTTCACGCCAAGAAACACCCAAATATAGAAGTGAAGGCATGTGCCTGCATTCAACATTCAGTTCAAGCAAGCAGACCCTCGGAAGTCAAAAGAAATTGGCATTCAGCAGAAACTATTCTGCAACGTGTGACAGATTTCTGACAATTATGTTCTTTAAAAAAGTAAAAAGAAAAAAAAAGTAAAAAGACAGATTCAGATGAGAACCATCTTTGACACTTGTACAAAGTCCTATTGTAAGTCTACACTACTGTCTTGAAGCTCTGACCACAGGGGTCTGAGACATATATAATGGAGTTTGAGAAAGTCCAAGTAGTTGCAGTTAAACTAAATGAGGTGTTGATACAGTTAGAGTATTTTCTAAAAATGATCAAGAATTTTGTATTATCTTCACTTCCAGTACTACAGAATATTGAGTAACCTGTAAGGCTGAGCCTGTTCAGTGAAGGATTAGGGTTAGCTTCATCTAAAATTCCTAGAAGTTTGTCATAGTCAACCAGGAGGTCTCAGTCAGCAGTGAGGTAGTTTCCAGGATTCGCCTCTTGGTGGATAAGGCAGAACACATATGGTCCTTTTTCCAGATATTCTGAGACCCATCGGACTTAATCCACACTCCAGGCAGAGAAAACAGGGTCTCATTCCTACTGCAAATCACTCATTAATGTGTGCCAGATGGTTTCCTGGAAGACTGGACGAGGGAGAAGATGTAAGACATCCTAAAATGACATTTACCCTATGCACAGTGGGGTATCAGTAAGAACCTGCTGACAATTCAGATTTTAAATTTCCTGCTTCCAGAAAAGCTGATAATAAAAATCCCAAACCATAGACACTTATGCAAGATTCTCTTCCCTAACACTGAAAAAAGTTTCTAGATCAGCACTAATATATATTTCCAAACTTTTCTCAGATGGGGGGGCTTTATCATGACTTAAGAAGCTTAAGCGTACAGATATTTAGAGGAAGTGTGCTGAGTGCATGAGGGCTCCCCACTGCCTTGGTTTAGCGAAGACCTGGGGATGGAGTGGAAAGAAGAGAACAGTGTCCCCCAAGGACAAAACTCATTATGTATGAAATGGCCAGAATGATTACAAATGAGTAACAGAGGAATCCAGAACATTTTAAATTTCAATTCAAATCATTTGGACATGTAAAATTGAAATGTAATTGCACCCAAAAAACATAAAATCTACACTATTCTCCCCATCCACAAGAAGTCTAATCTATCATTTGATTCTTATGAAACATTATTTCATAATAAACCAGGTAACTAATGTCAGTCTATTTAAGAGAAAGACACTAAATTGTGTCAATCGATTTTCCAGTAAAATCTAACAGCAAAGAAATGTGCAACTGACCACAAGGGATAAAAAGGCCCCAGAATTACACCCCAGCTGTAAACAAATCATAAAACTGGACAGAACGCATGAAAAAACTCACTATGCTCAGAAATCACAAGATGGCACAAGCCCAGCATTCCTCAAGAAGAAAAACAAGGTGATCCGAAAATCATCTCTGCTTCCTACCTAGGGATGCATTACACATCACAGTGCAAGAAGGACGTAGCATAGATGAGTTAAATGCATAGAAATTGTGGTTCAGAGAGGGACGTACAGACAACTGAAAACTCTGGAAAAGATGTCCAGAGAGAAGGAGCAACACACAGCATCAGAGCTCTGCAGATCCTCAGAAGGGCACTGCTGAGACCCTGCTGAATAGGAGCCTGTGCATGGTCCCTCAAAGGACCAGGGAGAGTTGTGAATCTCCCAGAGCCACACAGGATGAGAACAGAAGTGATCTGTAATCCACCAGAGTGGGAAATGTTATTCGTAGAAATCAGTAGAGACTCAAGCAAGATTGAATGGATTATTGAACAAATAGCCAAGCTATTCTTAGATTAAAGACCACTAAAGTCCTGCTGAAACTGAATTTTAAAACAATTCTCAAATTATCAAGCTAATTTCCAAGTAGTTTAACTTCCTGTCTGAACAGTCTTTAGAGAAAAACAAGACCTGGGCACTCAACAATGTGTCATTAATAACATCTAGTGTCCAGTGAAAAATCCTAAATACGCCAAGAAGCAGGCAAATGTGACTCATAGGAGAAAATTCAGGCAATAAAAAATACTCAAAAATTACAATTTTAGTAGACTAGAACACTAAAGAAACCTGTTATAAAATAGTGATAAGAGACACAAAACATAAAAGTAACAAAATGAGAATTCTGGAGATGAAAAAATACACACAATATTTCAAAGGAGCATAGTGTTCTAGGTTTTCCAATTTCTTGGCATATATAGTTGTCCATGAATGTCTCTAATGAATTCCAGTTAAAAGGAAGACATTCGTAGACTGCATAAAAGCAAGATTAAAATGGCAGGCTGTAAGGAAGAAACCCAGTATGTATATAAATGAACAGATCAGTTAAGAAGGTGGAGTAAGAAATAGTATGTAAACACTATGCATAACGTTGCTGTGGATACACATATAAATAATTAGATGAAATAGAACTAGTACAAAGAATGCTGCAAAGGCTAAAGAAGGATGTTTAAGAATTATTAAAGACCCAATAGAGCAAAAGCTATGAGAACCTTGAATGTATAGCTCTTAATGATTAAAGAGCTTCGAATATGTGTGGAAAAAACTGACAGAACTGAAAAGGAAATAGTTATAGATTATAGAAAGACAATTACTGAGACTACCAAAAAAAAAACCCTTAACAGCATCATCAGCAACTAGATCCAATTAAAACAGAATACTATACTCAACAACAAAATAATATGTGCCATTTTTAGGTGCACATGAAACCCTCACCAAAATAGACAACGTGGATAATCAAATGAGTGTATGAGTCAGTATTTACTAGAGAAACAGATATAATACAAGATACATGAATATATAAGAATTTACAGATTGGCTTACAAGGACCACCCACAGAGTCAGATGTGGAAGGGTGCAGAGGGCCTACTGGAGATCCGAGGGATCCAGCAAAATGTCCGGAGCTCACTGCAGTGTCCCGTAGGAGCCCATATCTAGAGGCTGTTGGGTCCGCAATGGAAGCTAAAGAGTCTGCACTAGAAGCCAGGAGTCCAAAGTGAAGGTGAAGCTCCTCCGAAGAAACTGAAGCAAATCCATCCTGCTTCACTTCCCCTTTGTACCATCCAGGCGACGAGCCACCCTAGGGTGGAGCTTCTACACCCAGGTGTGGGACTGCTGAGCTGATTTAGTTGAGCTTCTCACAAATTGACACAATCAACCATCACAACGAGACCGTGAATTTAAAAGGATTAAAATCACACACACACACATATATATAAAACCATAATAAAATTGAAACGGAAAGCAGTAACAAAAGTATTTGGAAAAGGTACAAATTTTTGGATGTTAACAAAATTTTGAATAACCCATGGTCAAAGAGGAAAGAAGACAGAAGCTATGTTGGACAGAATAAAAATGAAAACAACATAACAAAATTTGTGAGTTGTATTAAAAGTAATTCTTGGAAGGAAATTTGTACATTAAGTGATTATATTAATAAAGAAGAATATTAATAAAGAAGAAAGAAGTTAATTCTGAGCTTTTAGACTAGGGAAAAGATAAACAAACTCAAAATATATAAACATAAGAAACAATAAAGAGGAGAAAATATTTTTAATCCAAAAACAGATAAAAATCAGTGAAACCAGAAACTATTTTTTATAAATATTTATAAAACTCTAGTGGACAAGCTGACAAAAGAAAACAGGAAAGACAAATTACTATTATCCAACCCAGTTATTCAAAAATGCTTTGAGAAATTATTGGAGGAAGCCAGCATTAATCTTATCCCAACGCCAAAGTCATTACAAGAAATTAAAGCATAGGACCAATGTCCCTCAGGAACAAAGAAAGAAATTTCTTCAGAAGACACTGGAAAATCCATAAATTTTTTATGAAAATATAACTAAGATCAAATTATTTCCAAGATTTTAAGATTTAAAATTCACAAATGAATTATCGTAACTAAAAGGTTAACTGAACAAAGTATAGAAAACATAATTATCTTATTAAATGGAGAAAAATTTTGCAAAATTCATTACCTCTTCATGACATGGAAATAAAACCTCTTAGTACACTAACAATAAAAGGTAACTACTTCAATCTGAAAAAGAGAGTATTTAGGAGAAATTTAGGGCTAATAAAAGAATAATAATAATAATAATAATAATAATAATAATAATAATAATAATAATAAATATAATAGGCTGAAACCTTTCTTTCCAGGACCAGGACCAGGGCAAATAAGGAAAAAAAAAAAAATCAAGGGCATACCAATTGGAAGGGAAAAAAAATTATTAGAATCAACAATTGAGTTTTGAAATATTATAGGATACATGGTCAATAAATAAAAGTCAATTACATTTATATTACTTATCAATAAACAGGAAATGAAATTTCTAAATTCAATTTTTCATGAAATAAATATGTATGGTAAATTTAATAAAGTAAACGCAGGACCATTAAACTGAGAGCTGTATGGTAACTGATGATAGAAACTTTTAAAACTCTAAAGAAGTATTTTCATGGATTGAAAGATTCGATATTATTAAGAAAGAAATTGCTCCCTAATTATTTAATCTGTGGATTTAATTTAATCTCAGTCAAAACCCTCTCAGGTGTTTTGGAAAGACTGATAAACTAATTCTGAAATAATATGCGGAAATCCAAAGGACAATTCTGAACAAAGAAGATTTTAAGACTTGCTATGAGACCATAATAAGAACATGACTGACCACAATGGAACAGAACGGAGGATTCAGCAATACACGCTCTTATAGGTCAACTTATTTTTTTTTACAAATATGATGAAGTAATTCAGTCGGATAAATGAAAACTTTTGTAAACAATAGTGCAGGAATAACTGGATGTCAGTGTATGAAGATGTTATATTTTATCATATCATAAAAAAAAGTAAGTTGAAACCTAAACTAACCTCAATATGAAATCTAAAAATATAATTATTATGGAAAATATAGGAGGATATTTTCATAATAGGCAAAGTCACAGGAGTAAGTCAATATAAAGTACCAATAAAAATTATATACTAGAGTAATCATAATTTTTAAAAATTTGCTCTTCCACAGAAACTATTAAAAATGAAAAGATGCAGAGTAGAAAAATACTTTCATGCATATATATGACAAAGGAATTCTTTCCAAAATATGTGAAGAAATTGTGAAACAGCAATAAAAAATTAAGCAGCAATTTACCATGAGCAAAATTTGAAATAGACACCTCCCGACACACAAGAAGACACACAAATGACAACTAGGTGCATGAATAGATATTGTTATCATACTGAGAGAAATGCCAACTAGAACCACAAGGAGACCAAAAGTTTAAATATTGGTAGCAAGTATTGATGAGGATATAGGGCACTGGAATGTTTCTAAATTGCTGGTAGCAATTGCCACAGGTTCTCTGGAAAATGGTTTTGCAGTGTCTTACAAGGAGAGTGCACAGTTATTCTACAGCCCACTAATTCCATCCTTAAATATTCGCCCAAGAGAAATAAGTAAGTTACCTAAAAATCTTGTTCACAAATGTAGAGCACAGCTTAGTAAATAATAACCAAAACATGGAGATGAATAATAGCCAGGTTCTGGATGCACACCATGTGGGATAATCCATACAGTGGACTTGGGCTTGGCGGTAAAAAGGGACGTGCAACCTGAGCATGACTCTCAAAATCACTGCCTAAGTGAAAATAGTCAAACTGAAAAAAGTGCTACTTTGTCATTCATTTGATATGAAATTCTAGAACGAGCGTGTTTGATTCATGGTGAAGGATTATGCTAATCTGGGAAGAAAACCTGTCAGTTTGGGTTGCACCGGGAATAGGCTGGGACATCACCTAGTCAGGAACTCAATGGAAAATGGAGGGTGATGGAAATTTCCTCTGTGATGATTGTGGAGGTGAGCACACAGATGCACTGACACAGTGAAACTGATCCAGCTGCACTTCTACAATAGGTACATTTTCTTGTACATAAATTATACCTCAGTAAAATTGATCTAAAATAAATCTTAAGCCATCAGGTATGAATTGCAAATGAGTGCTTTCTAAAACATCTGAGAAGTAGGAGATACGTAAATGAAATACTTAACCCTGGGCTTCCTTATGTACCATCATTCCTTTATATTCAGTGACTTAAAATACAATATCGTAAATTTTATACTGTAGGTGCACTAACTAAAAATTTCCCAATAATCCAAAAACTACTAAAAGCCTGGAGTCTTTTAGAAGACTTTTATTTATTAATAAAATTACTATTTTATTAATAAAAATATTAATATTTTTATTAATATTTAATAAAATGGAGGGCATAAATAATAGGGTTACATTCATTTTACATATAACTATAAATTGAAATAAAGCTATAATATAGTTACACAATCGATTATATTTGTATCAGTCTCTACCTAATGTGTGTGTGTTCTCTCAAATTGCATTGCAAATAGATTGAAATTTAGTGATCCTGAAATAAAAAGGAAGTGACCAAATATTTTTTAAATGGTGAATCATAAGAGATGTTTTTTGTTACCCAGCCTTACATCAAATACTTTGCTTTTCCTAAATGTGGTTGGCTGACACATCCCAGAGTTTTCCAAAAAAAGCAAGCTATAAAATTTTGCATCTAACCATTCCAGGATACTAACATTTTTCCCATATCTTAGAACATTTCTTACCTACATAAATTTTAGATATCTTACAAGTTTTATTTTCCTTATTTCTTGCTTATTGAATAAGTATGTGAGCTACTTACACTAGCAAATAAAAAGTATAGAAATGTGGTGTGAGGTTTTTACAAACCATTGAAGTAATCTTTTGTCTTTAATCCAGATCCGTGTTCAGTGCAGTTCAATACATAATAGCCAGAATTATTTACTAAGGCAGAATTAGAGAAGTGTGAATATGCAAATAGAGGATTTTTTACTATGTATCCTCAGGTGATAGTCATCATATTCATTAATTCTTTCACTGTATATTTGCTGAGAGTATGTAAAACATGACACTGCTGTAAAGGCAGGATTTGTAACATCAAAGAGCTCATTGAATATGCATTTAATACTATCTCCACATTTTTTGATACAGGTAATAAGGTACTTAAAAAGGTCATAGTAACTCCAGCATGTACTCTGTCCTCATACACATGGAGCCGCTTAAAGAGAACTGACATTGTCCATGGAAACGGCATGAGTTATATCATAATAAATGAACAGCAGAAAAGATTTGTTTTAATCTCAAATTATCTTCTCAATAAACTCAACCATGAGTATGGGAATATTGCTCTGTATATGCTACCTAAATAGTACAGTGGCACATTATGTGCCTTTCTATCCACCATCAGTGGGAACGTGTTACATGAATTAGGTATTTCCTTCCGTATCCGACATGAATTAGGTATTTCCTTCCGTATCCGCCTATACCTTCGCAGTTTCGTGTTAATCACCCGTGAGTGACCTCTCTTTTAAACAAAGTATGTCAATAAAAATAAGACACAGTGACAAAATGAAGGAACAATATTGTCAACTAAAGAAAACATCTGGACTGAAGACAGAACAATTGTCTCCATCCACATGCAGAGATGGCTAAAATCAAACTCAGACATTAATAACAGGTCCGGGATGTTTCAGCACTCCTTGACCCATGACTGTCAAAAATCACTTCTGTGACCCAAAAATATCCAAAACTGTGGTTGCATGGGTTAGGTGGGGATAGGGATGTGTTTCCTTGGCAATTTGACAATTATAGGAAAGGGCAAAAAAGCTAGAACTGAAGAATCCAGATACAAACTAAGTCAAAAACTGAATTAAGCTATTGTTCATTTGCAAGCTACACCAATTGTTCTTTCTTTTAGGGTTAGGGTGTCCTTTCTTTTAAAATGACTTGAAAACAAATAATTGTGGGAACATAAAGATGCTTGTACTTTTTGTTTGGATTTATACCAACAAGAAGCAGATACAAAAACAGTTTTCTGTTTTTTTTTTTTTTTTTTTTAAATACACAGTGGTCAAGAAGTATTTTGAAAGGACACTTGGAAGCTCCTAAGGGTCTCTTCTTCCTTCACGTTTCATGTCACAGAACCTTTCTTAGACTGTGCAGAAGGATGTTCTTTGGACACACCTGAAGACACTTGGGGAGCGATATTGTTAGGATTCTTTACAAGCAGACAAGCAACCAGAGCAATTCATTCTAGTTCCGAGACAGTATGGTTACATAACAAAAATTCAGACTAACATCTGCACATTTCAAAACATTACATATTTGGTTTCTTTCCCTCTTGGGGAACAAATATGTCTGAAAGTCTTTTACTTTCTTTCTGCCCCCTCTCACCATTCCTTGGCATATCTTCCATTCTCTTGGGCGAAAGAGGCAAACTATCCAAAATGCCTTTGCTGTAATTGTCATCTAGGTCCTTACATGTTAAAAAGAAAGCATAAAATCCCTTATTTTACAAAGAGTTTTTCTAGGATCCATTTCCTGCAATTACAGGGGTTTCATTGTTGTTGGTGGGGGGTTGCTTGTTTTCAGTAGTCTTAAAATGTGAGAGCTAACATTGAAAGTTCTATAGATAAGGCATTTTTTAAATATGTCCACATATAGCAAATTGTCAGTATGATACAACCACCCCAGAAAGCAAGCTCTGTTATCATCTCACCCAACAAATGAGAAGGCTGAGGAACAGCAATAAATGGTCAAGTCAGAATTGAAACCCTGAGTCAGTGTGCTTGATCAATACGTTTTAACGAGGAATTCAGAGTAATCCAATCCATGCTACAGCTGAATGGATCATCTCTTCTGTGTGGTGTCATCACCAAAGCATTTTGCTTCTTTGTTTGTAGGCTTGTTTTGGCCATGGCTGCCTTCTTTGACTGTCAGGAACCACTTGGTCAGTTCATTAGAGACGACTCAGTGCAGACACAGTTCGTGTTGGTGAATGTGCACAGAAGGCCTCCTTCCATCTAGTCACAGCCCACGTCCCAACCTCGTCACCCAGCATACCTGCCCCCCAGTCCATAGCCACTACATGACTCAGCATTCTGCAACTCTTTCCTTCTGTCTCTCGTCTCCAGAACTTTGTTCACACTCTACTCACTCTCAGTTTCCTAGAAGTCCACTAAAAATCAGTCTCTTCCAGAAAATTTGTCCAAGTCTGCCTAGAGTTATCGCTCCCTCCCTAGTCTCCTACATTTTGGTTTGTGTTTTTAAGATGGTGATCAGTTCCCCAGAGGAAAACATGAAAAGTATAATAAGAGGAAAGCTTTCCCTGAAGAGTATTAGAAAACTCAAGGAAAGGACCTGACCTCTACATTGACCTCTAAACCCAAACAGAGGACTCTAGATAACCCTTCTTGTTGAAAAGCTAGTAAACGAGTTCTCTCTACATGCAATTTTAATTTTTTTTTTTTTTTTACCATTTTAGCCAAAAACTCAGGGAAATTTAAGCCAAAGTGAGGTGGAGTAGATATCTTTATTAGTGCTCCACAAGTTGGTGGGATATACCTCATAAGGTTGAACTATATTCCCAGAACACTTTGAGTTATCTCACATTTATAAAGTTAAAACAGGGAGAAGAAAAATAGTGATTTCTATACTTCTAGACATTGATTTATCACCTCATCGCCCCCTATCAGCTACCTTAAAGGCAATCAACTTAGAACAAAAAACTCCTATGGATTGCATTAAGAAATCCCAGGATGTTAGAAGGGGGTTGGATAGTAAAACAAGATAGGATGTGAGTATGTTTTGTACTTACGTGGAAATGGGAGCAACATCCAAAACAATGATTTTCCATGACTCTCCAAGAGACTTCTTCACTCCGTGATAAATGTACTCTAAGAGACATACAACTTGATATAATGTAGTGTAGTTAGTACAAACCCAGTATTTTGTATATTAGGTTTATCTGTGACGGTTGAGCTATGCAGAAGTTGAATTTATTGTTGTTCTCCTTTCTATGATTTTACATTTTGTGTGTTAGAAAAGATTATAAAATCTTTCACCCATTGTCATGCGTTCTTGAGCTACTTGTTTTAAGAAACAGTCTAAAATCCTCAATGGCCCATTGGTAATAAGCAACATAAGAATATTTGCAATTCACAGTTCACCTAGGACATTCTCTCTCACATCTATCACTACAAGGAGGTGACAATATTCCTATTTTACAGATGAAAAAATTACTGCTAGGAGAAATTAAACTACTTTCACAAAGTCATGGAGCTTTGAGGTAGTGGCTCCCACCATTTGAATGTCCATTACAATTGCCTTGTTACAAACACACATCATTGGGTCACATCCCCATTGTTCCTGATTCACTGGGTCGCCAGAAGGGTGTGATGATTTGCATTTTTAGCAGCTTCTTGGATGAAATGCTAGTGGCTTACTCAGCATAATGCTGAGGGCATGAAAGAGCAAGAATACCTCTCCCAAAACAGGAAAGCAGAAACAGTAGTTATGGAAATGATGTTTGAGTTGGAGCCCTGAAAGATCAAGATAAAGATGTTCAGCTGGCAGAAGGAGACACCTGAGGCAGGCCCAGAGGAACAAGAACTCAGGGTTCATCATTTGGGAATGGACTAGGAGGGCACGTGAGAAAGCTTTCTCAGGTGATGGCATTATTCAGTGATTATTTCTTCCCTTGAGAAAGCCGATGAAAATGGTGAATAAAGATAAAAATGAAACTAGAGCCCAGATGGAAGACACTGAGGTAATTCACACCCAGTAAAATCCAAGTTGCCGATCTGAATGGCCAGGCTCACGAAAGATATGTCTTAGGGTTATTTTCTCACTTCTGGATTTCTCTAAACATCATTACCTTTTACTCTATATAAGGATCTCCCATTTTTACATGTTTCTATTGCCATTCCCAAATCCACTGAAACTCTCTTTCTTTTTTCTTTCTGTCTTTCTTATTCCCCCACATATTCACTTTAGTATCACTCGCTTTGTAAAGAGTGCCCCTTGCTTAGTGGTTAGTTCATGTCTACACTACTTCACTCACACTAATCCAAAGGACATACACTAATGTGCAGGTTTGTTTGGTGCTAGTAGTGTTTTTTTAAATGAATCTGCATTGGTTTTTAAAATTGATGTTTATTAGTAGAGAAGTTAAATTTCCAGAGCTGTCACAATCTAATGCTGTGGTCTTTGTGGTTGTTTTGGAGTGCAGTGTATGCACATTGCGCAATGTGAAACCCAGCTGCTTGTCTTTCCTGTGTAGTAAAGTTGAGTTCTTTGGGAAGCCGGATATCTAGTTATTAGTATCTGTCCATGCTCTGGTTCCACTCTCTCAAATCAAGTCTTTGTCTGACAGATGTTTTGCAAACTTCTCCAGACCGTAACCACATCTGGCACACAAAGAAGGTCACTGTCTATATTCCACTGGAGCCATTGTGTTTGCCCCACATAGTCTTCCGAGTCATCATAATCCTACTTGAGACAAAAGCTGAGACTTTTTTTTATCCTAGAAAATACTTCTAAAGAGAATTTTCTCTGCTTAAGGGAGAAGAGAAGCATCAATTTTTCCAGTACACATATCCACTGCTTACTTGAATAAATATCTGTGTGATTTTGAAAAAATGAATTAATCGCTCTGTGCCTCAGTTTCTCTAGCTATAATGTGAAATTAGAAATAATATCAATCAGGTCATATGGTGACCAGGAATATGAAACCAGTAATTATAACTATCAGATCAGTTAAGATAAAAAGCATTGACTAATGGCTGGATCTCAGTGTGAGATTGTCATTTTTTTCTCCATTTGTTAAAATTTATTGGTTTGAAAAGCACAATAGATATATTTAGTCCATTGTTTTCCAAAAGTAGAAAAAAGTTGCAAAGTGCTACAGAGCTTTCGTATTGTACCAATAAGGGAGTGGTTTTATAAAGTTAAGAAACAACTTGAACTTGTACAGGATGTACATTTGTTTCCATTTTGGTTTGCTCTCCTGGGCATGTTGGATTTGAGAGTGGTTTAAAAAAAAAAAAAAACCAACAAAAAAACAAGAAAGGTCCCTGGAGTTTGTAGTCTACCAGGGAAAATAAAGTTTTACATGAAGAATTAGGAGCACAGTTTTTGAAGTGACAATTTATTTTGTAAGTAATGTTAAGTCAGTTGTGTTCAAGATGTATTCTTTATACTTCATATTTTTCTTTATCTTGCCAAGATTTCTCTCTTCCAGACTTACGGAACCTTAAATGAAGATATATAGATAACCCTGGAATGTTTTTCTGTGACCAAAACCAAGATAGTTTCATTAAAATCTACTTATTGGTGGTGCTGAAACTCTTCTAGTTGATACACTATTGCTGGATACAGACATTATGTATTTATCAAATCAACAGAGCTTTGTAGTATAAGAGATGAAGATTAATATGTGAAAATAAGATAAGGAAGGAAGTTACAGAATTCCAGGAAGGAATGCAGATTGTGAAAAGAGAATGTAATTGTGTTACAAATGTGTGAGGGTAGGAGAGATTCACAGAAAGGGTTTCAGGAAAGGTACTTACCTAAGTAACTGAGAATGTGTGGAATCAATGAAACTTAAAGCAAACAAACTGCATAAATGATTGAATTCTGCTTAGTAAGATGTTTTCTGTATGGGTGTGCATTAATAATTCTGATACTATCATACAATGATCCAGAATTGAACAATTAAGCAAATAGATGGTAGAGATTGACAGCCAGATTTCTCACTGTTTTCTTAATAATTTATTTTTTATTAGACTATGTTTCAGTATATGCAGTTTTACAGTCATCTTGAGGAGTGGGTACATGTATATAACTTTTTAAAATTCCTTTCCCCTTCCCTCCCCCTCCCTCCTTCCTCTTCGATTCTAAATCATCTTTCTTCATTTTCATTCTTGTTAATATTATAAATCTTAGCTCATGTTTATGGCATATAATTGAGGTTATTAGGTTCCTGTACATGGTATATCCTTATTCTACTTATTTCCTCTTCCCCTTCACCTCACTCCTCACCTTTAGTCTCTTGGACCCCTTACCATTGCAAGAGATCCAGCTCTTTGTCTCCTTCTATCCATCCTTTATTAATCTCTTTGCTTGTACTTTGCCTTATTCAAATGAGAAATACCATGTGGTATTTAAGCTTGTGTGTCTGATTTATTTCAGTCAACATTATATTTTCCAGGTGCATCCATTTTCCTACAAATGTCTCAAATTTGTCCTTCTTTATGCCTGAGTAATATTTCGTTGTGTATAGATACCACATTTTCTTTATCCAATCATCTGTTGATGGGTATACAGGCTGCTTCCAGGATTTAGCTAAGATGAATTATGCTGCTATCAACTTGGGTAGGCATGTATCACTGTAGCATGATGACTTAAGCTCTTTGGAGAAGATACCTGGAAGAGGGTAGCTGGGACGTATGGAATCTCTGATTTTAGTTGTTTGAGAAATCTCCATGCTGATTTCCATAATGGTTGTACTAGTTTACATTCCTGTCAGTAATGAAGAAGGATTCCTTTTTCACCACAGCCAGGCCAGCATTTGCCATTGTTTGATTTCCTAATTATTGCCATTCTTTCTGGAGTAAAATGGAATCTTAGGGTTATTTTAATTTTCATTTCTCTAATGACCAAAGATGTTGAATATTTTTTTCTATATTTGTTGGACATTTGTATTTCTTCTTCTGTAAAGTGTCTGTTCATTTCATTTGCCCATTTCTTGACTGGGTCTTTTATTTTGAATGGGTTTTGTTGTTTTTTTTTTTTTTTTGAGTACTTTATATATTCTAGATATTAGTCCTCTGAGGAATAGCTGGCAAAAATGTTTTTTCATTCTGTAGGTTGTCTCTTCACTCTACTAACTGATTCTTTTGCTGTGCAGAAACTTTTTAATTTGATGTAATCCCATTTGTTGATTCTTGCTGTTATTTCTTGTGTACTTGAGGTTCTGTTCAGGAAATCCTTCCCTACACCATGACTTCAAGTGTTTATTGTTTAGATCATTGATCCATTTTTATTTTAATTTAGTACTTGATGAAAAATGCAGTTGCTGTTTCAGTCTTTTGCAAATGGTTATCCAGTTTCTCCAGCCCTATTTGTTGAGTAAGCTATCTTTCCTCCAATGTAGGCTGTTGGCTCCTTTGTCAAAGATAAAATAGCTGAATGTGTCTGGGGATGTTTCTATGTCCTCAGTCCTGTCCCTTTGAGCCATATATCTGTTTCTCCTGCTTTGCTCTTGTTGCCCAAGATTGACTTTGCTATTCTGGGTCTTTTCTGGTTCCATATAAATTTTAGGGTCAATACCTGGTTGTCTGGATGCTTATATTAGACTGTGGGTGATATCCAGAATCGAGTCTCGTGGTATGTCATTTTTTTTTTGGGGGGGGGTGCCAGGGATTGAACTCAGGGCCTTGTGCTTGCAAGGCACTCATGGTATGTTGATACACAGATTGTCTTAGGAGTTTCTCACTGTTGCAATACAAACTTAGAGATGAGGAAAGAAAAGGAATTAAATGATTCATATGGTAATAGATTAGAAATGGGAACATGAATATAAAAATGTATGCTTATCATAATATACATGCAGACGTTTACACATACAGATATTTATGTGTATATAAGCCAGTTAATATTCACACATGCTGTTCCCTTATCAGATAAGAGTGCCTGAAAGAAATGCTACTCCAGAAGCAAAGCATTTCCCTAGAGTGCACATCTTGATTTCTAAAACTGTTCTTCAATATAGGACTCAGGAATGCTTGGAGAAATGGCTGATTCTGAGAGTAGAGCAGGAATCATGCAAGATATGTCTGGAACATCCAGAAAGTAAAGAAGCACTTGAACAAAAATGGAAAAATATATTGATGGAGATGTGCCCATGAGGTGCAGGAGCCAAAGCTGAGCAATATAAAGTAGTGTTGTTACCCAACATATAAAATACATTTTCACACTCCATTCTTATATAAATAAATGATTGAATACATAAATACCTGGGGATAAGAGACATTCACCCATGCAGAAAAATTCTAAAGAATTGACTCGGGTGCTCCACCCTTAACGAGTGGGAGCCTAACTCTGCCTTCCAGAAGTGGGGGCTGGGTCCAGTGACTTCCTTCCAAATAGTACAGAAGTTTGGAAAGAGGGAGAAGAATGAGTGACTTCATTGTGGGGAACCTGACCGACTGCCTCAGCCAGGAGTAGAGGTTAGCGTTAATGATGGCAAGTGAAGTTGACACTATATACTGTTACTGCGACGGGAAGGGACTAGCCTTTAACCTCTGTGGTTTTCCTCTTCCACACACACACCCATAGTTAATAATGGGGGGAAATCAGACAATTCCAGATAGAGGAGTATCGTATAAAACACCTATCACAATTGTCAGCCTCAAGGAAAGCCTGAGGAGCTGTCACAGACAAAAGGACTCGGAACATATGTGACAAGTAAAAGTAACGGGATAGCTTAGAGCCCTAGAACAGAAAAAGGACTTAAGAAAACACCTAAGGAAATCTAATGAAGTATAAACTTCAGTTACTAATGTATAAAGTTTTATGAATTAAAGGAAATGTGCTATTAGGAAGTAGGAATAACTTGTTCAAATGGGAAAGGAAGTGAGATGAGGAGAGGAGAGAAAAGGAAAAGGAATTTGAAGAAAAAAAGAATTAAAGAAAAAACTGGAAATACAGCTTTTGTAAATGGGGAGGGAGAGAAGAGCTGGGGGGAGCAGAGATTAAAAAAAGAATTGAGATGTGTTATGTACATGTACAAATCCCCGTGATGAAGGTGTTTGTAATGTACTGCAAATGTATACTAAGAAAAAAGAAAGAAGTAATATACCTATCTGACTAATACTAATATGAGAAAAATAATACTAATAAGAAAAATAACAATAGTAATAAGAAAAGTTTGTTTTGTTCTATTCAGTTTTTTGTAAATCAAAAACAATTTTAAAAGATAAAATGTAAAAGATGTGTTTGTTAGTACCAGCAAATGTGGTAAATTATAAAATTCAATTATGTCTGGAATGTTTTTGATATTAGTTTAGTGGCAGAATACACTGTAGAATAGTGAATTGCACCAGTTTTGCAGTGACTGACCAAATTGTCATAGAATGTGACAGAATGGTAACTTCGAATATTTGGTTATTCTACACACTGGTTGACATGGGTACAAGCAATACAGTCTTGAGATCTCAGAGTCTTACCAACATGGTAGATGTAGAGTATGGAACCAACAAGTGGAATTTCCATCATTCTTATTCTTATTATCCCTCATTTTGATTCTACTTTTCTAAACAGAACCCTGAGTGACTGATGTCACTTCTTTTGTTTCAACCCAGCCATTTTCATGCCACCATCCTGAGTCAATGTCCAAAGCGGACATTATTGAAATGAACACAAAAAGTGGTCCAAATGAATAATACTCTAAAGTTCATTACTCAAATTCCAGCATGTGCAGAGTTACCTTGAAGTGAATAAGCCTTGAAATAGAGGATTCCTCACTGTCAATGACCCATTTGAGTTTGGGGTTTAATTTTTTTTAATTTCACTTAATATTTAATTTTTTATTTATTTTTAAAAATTTTCTAAAAGAAGAACTCGGAATCTGAATGCATTCCAGGTCACATGAGACCCTGTAACATACCTGCCAATCACATATTATTTTAAGTCCTAAGTTAATCAAATGACTTTAATATATAGTAGAATTTATAACAATTGGCAAAATGCAAGCATCTTTCCATCTTCTGTTCCTCCTACATATTCTTTTAAGAAAGGAACTAAGGAGCACAGATCTGATAAAGTGTAAGGGAGCCAGAAATGGGCTTTGTATGAAGTTGATTATCAGCTACCATACATTAACAATTAGATGTAATTAAACATGATATTCGAGTATTATTAAACCATAAGAATGTAACAGAATTCTCACTTATTTTGTCAATCTGATTCTTTATTCTGGACTAGACTATGATTAAACTAGACTAGTTAGTCTCATTGCGTCCTTCATTGGTTTAATGCTGTTTATAGAAAATTCTTCACTTGTTTTATGAGTTCAATAGGAAAAATATTTATTCACTGATTTCTTCCACGGTATATTGTCCTGTCTTGCTGATATAGTACAGAAAGGGGAAAGTTGTTTTCATTGAAATCCTTCCTATTCCCATTGCACTCTATTAAGTGCTTGCTTTGTATGAGACACTGCCAGAAGGTGGGGACACAAAAATGACCCAAAATGGCTCACCATCTGGTGGATGAGGCAGATGTGATCATGTACTGTAAAAGAACATAGAAATGCGAAGACACGGGTGCTCTCAAGAAACAGCAAAACAACTGTCAGAAAGCTAATTGGCAGTGGCTGCAGGAAGATTCTTTTGATTTGCTGACCTTAAAAAAAGCAAGGAAATTTTTAGAAAAATCATTCTATAAACATTGGGGTTCTGAGCATACATTTTGATGTAGAGGTTGCTAAGTGTTGATGCTAGAGATTCAGGCAAGGCCAACGTCAAAGACAAACTTACACAGAAGGTGAAGGAGCAGGGAAGTCACTAAGCAGTTCGGGAGAGAGAATACCAAGGATGGCCCTGCGTTTTAACTAGCTCTATCTGGTGTCTGTGTGGCACGGGGATCAGTGAGTCAAAGACTAGAGGCACAAAGGTCCCGGAGGAGACTGTTGCCATCCAACAAGACAGTTAGCAACTTGGTTGACTGGTTGGGGGGGTAAAGAAGAAAGAACGTCCAGGGTCATTTCCAAGATTTCAGCCCAAGGAACTGAGAGGATGATTATGCCAGTGAAGCACACCGAAAGAGGAAGTAATTCCAAGTGACTGGTTCTTGTTTCAACACTGGTTTTCTTAAAGTAAAACTTTGAAGTGTTTCTGGCACATTCATGTGACACTCTTGTCAGCAGGTCGATGAGGGTATAGCTCAGCGATGTGGTTATTGTAAATCTTGTCAAAGCCCGGCAGAATGGAGCTGCAGCTCTAATGAAGGAATCTTTACTTGGGAATAAAGAATGGGATTGAAATTTAGGACACACATGCACAGGCCAGGGTGGCCGCTGGTATGTTCAGAGAATAAAAAGGAATGTTTGAGGCTTCTATTAGGACAGAGAAATCTTTGCAGGTTATACTGAATGAAAGTTCATTAGCCCTTTCAGCACTTGGAATTTTGAAAGCTATGATGGTGAGGGACAGAAGATCCCTTCCAGAAGGAAGTGTGTCATATTTGTTATGTTTCCTAAAAAGGCCTATCAAGTATCCTACACATGAAAGATGTAAAAGTGGGTTCTCCATAATGGGTTCCCCATGTTTATCAAACAATATAAGTGAATAAAATATTTACTGAGTTGACATTGATTAATAATAAATATTGTACAAGAGTTACATAAGTTTTACAATTTGCATTTGTATCTAAGATGCATTATTATATTTATTCAACAGGTTTATAAGTATTAGCATATTCTATCAATTTTAATAATAGTTACCTTTTTTTTCCCTTAAGTCTATTTTAGCCTAACTAAAAGACTCACAAAAAGAGAAAATGTTTGATAAGGGATGTTGCAGTTCCATAATTTTGTATACTTCTATGCAAAATACAATATTCAAAATACAATTGTATACTTCTATAGAATGCAAGCATATCTGTTTCTGTACTACAATCCCAGCAGTCACTCTATAGGTACTGTTCTCTTGAGAAACTAAAACAATTAAGCCCTGACATTAAAATCATATAAAAATGTTTAGGCCATTTTGTTATCTTCTAGGTACCTGAAATGGAGCTTAAAGAATGGTAAAAATAAATTTAAAATTTTGTGGGCATTTTAATTATTGTTGTCAAATAACTAAGCTTTGTTCTGGTTTAAATGTTGCTGGAGTCCCTAAGGAGGGGTGGGGAAATGTCTGTCTTGCAAGTTGGACTTTGCAGACCACTCCTTAAGGAGAAGTAAACAAATATAACTAGGATTTAATTTGAGGATGCAGCTTAATTGATCGCACATGTGGGTACACTCCTCCCTGGAGACACGAGTATGCCAATTAGTGGTTATCATGCTATTAAGCCTTTTGAGCTTTTGATTCATTTTTTAATAACTACTACTGAATCTATTATTTCAATGAAATTTATTTTTGAAAGAGAATCCATCTCTATACATGTTTCTCTTATAGAGTAACTTAGGTGACCCATAAGACACCTTTTTGAAGACTGGAGAAGTGAAAGAACAAGCTCCCACCACATGCCTGCTTTGCAGGTGACTGAAAATGCCGCAGATTCATACTTACTTAACATTATTGCAGCTTCTTTCCCTCCACAATAGTCCCTCCAAACATGCGTAAAGTGGAAAATGAAGGTGAAATTCAGATTGATAATTTTACTTTCTATATGTGTACCCCCACTTTTCAGCAAGAAGCCTGAATTGTTTGTGCCCCTCTCTGGAATGAGTACCATACCTATGAGCATCCCACATCCAGTTGTGAGTTCCAATATAAGCCTAACATAAATGCCTCTTCTTCTGGACCCCTCTGTAACTTCCGGACACCTTCAGTCAGCTGTAATTTTCATTATTCCTGTACATATTCCTTTGAAGACCATTCCTTGTACACACTCCCTGCTAGGTAGTGTGCTAAGCCCTGAAGATACCAAAACAAGTCCTGATCTTAAACTTACTAAAAATATCAGAATAGAGCAGAAAGATAGAAAAGGAAATTGAGAAATGGGTACAATCTCATGATAATTATGAAGTGAACGTGTTTGTTGTGTTTGCCTGTAAGTAGGTGAAAGTAACAGGAAAATTACTTCCAGAAGCCTTCTGAGAGTTTATAGATGAGCTAACTGCTAAGATTTTTCTCTTTTCTCTCTCATATTACTACTACAAAGATTAGTCATGTACAACTGATTAAGCATAAATATGTTAGACATTTTGATAATTATTAAACATAATGGTATTTTCTTAGAAGAAGAACTCTTACTGAATCTTTGTTTTCTATGGTATCTACATGAATAATAAATCTTGCAAGAATGAAACATGGCCCAGCATAATTTCCATGCTTATTTTTATTTTTAGACATTCCAGTGAACACATGGTCATATTAAATAAGTAGATAGGAAAAGAAACTAGTTTGTAATAATAAAATTGTTCAAATCTTTGAACTCTTTATAAACTTCACATCTCCTTGAGGATGTTTGTTTTCATTCCAGAAGTTAGAAACCTAGTGATCATGGCAGCCTTTCCTTAGGGAGGATTGTTTATGTTCTAGAAGAAAGGTTTCTACATGAGTCAGCTTTGTGTTACTATCACAAAACACTTAAAACAATGAATTTAAAAAGAGAAAAGTGTTTGTAGCACATGATCCTGGTGGTTCCAGCCCCAAATCAGTGGCTGCTTTGCTTTGAGTCCCTGTTGAGGACCACTCAGCATGGGAAGAACTTGAGATGGACCAAACACTCAGCTCAGGAGCCAGGAGGAACAGAGGGACTCGGGGACTGGGGTCCTGCCCTGCTCTTCAGGGGCAGCCCCAGGGACTAAGGCCTCCATGAGACCCCACCTCCTCTGAAAGCATCACCCTAGTGATTATATGGCGGAAAAGCCACAAATTTAAACACCATTCTGAGGAGCTCCGTATGTCTGTGATTAAACTATTAAGAAAATTTAGGAAGTAAACAAAAATTTTTGAGGGAGTAAAGAAATATAGCTATGAAGAGATGATGAAAAGGCCTCAAAGCCACTGGTAGATGTCTTATTGTCTAAATGCCCTATTTAATTATTTTCTATAAACTATACAGATGCTAATTTATATTTTTGTATATAGAGTGTTCTGTAAGTTCTAACTGAATTGTTTTAAAGGTAATTATCATCTCAACTGAGTGGTAGAGGAGAGCCAATTAGAGACATGCTGAGTGCCTATGTTCCATAAAACACAGCAAGGAAGAATGTTTTATGTACTCCTTCATTTCACTCTTCATGTATTTATAGAGCACTCCCTATGCACCATTACTTTAGGTGCTTGCAAAACTGTTAATAAGTAAAATGAAATGAGGAGGCAGTTAAAATGCTGTTGCAATAATCCAGATGAAAGACAGTGGTGGTTTAGATATGGGTGGCAGCAAATGGGGAACTGAGTCATCAGAAAGTAGCAATATTTTTGAATATAAAAACCAACAGGATTTCCTGACAGTTTAGATGAGGGCTGTTAGGAAAAAGCAAAGGTCTAGTATGATTTCAAAGTCTTGACACAACCCCTGGAAAGATGGAGTTTGCAAACTCCGATAGAACTGGGAAGGGGGAAGAAGTGGGTTTGGTAGGAGAGTGAATGTGATTCCTGTGCAGATAGCCACCTGGCACTGGGTGCATTGGTCTGGAGCCTGAGAGAACTATTGAAACAGAATGTGCTATTTACCAAGTCTGCCAGTTAAAATCATCTTACTTGAACTTGTCATTTCAGTTCTTTTCCTACTCAGATTACTAAGTTTAACAATAGCAAAAGTTGTTTTTTGACTACATGATGAAAAAAGTTTTATTTTAAATGGAAAGCTATATAATTTTGTACACATTTTGTGTCAGTAGGTTATCAGGAATCTCCTTCTAGAGATAGGTTGCCAAATAAATGTTACAGGGTTTTGGAGTGCTAGCATCTTGGTTTCCAGGTTCTTTCTGTCTCAAATAAAGAATTGAGTGAAACAAGCAAAAATGGTGACAAAGTTTATCTGAAAAATTAAAAGTGAAGGGTAAGGCAGCAACTGGCTCTGCAGAGTGAAGTTGGGCTGAGTAAGAGAGAAAAAAAATAAAAACCAAAAATAAAAATACACCCTCGGGGCATAGGGCAGGGAAAGCCACAGTAGCGAGCTCTTCACAGCATCTTTGTCCTTTTATTCTGTCCACACCTTGGAGGAACCCACAAGAACCTCGACATATGGGGCCTGGAGAGGTGGTTCTGAGTAGATTCTGGGCTCCCGGCACGCCTCTTTTCCCAGCTGGTCTAAGCCATGCCTATTTCCTTAAGTACACATAAATAAATGACTACATGTATGCGTGCACACCTGTTTGTGTATACAGTTTCAGTTTAGCACAGTGTTAATATGGTTCAGGCACTAATTTCTAAACTTTCTCACTCAGAAATTTTGAAATGTTAGCCAGGTAGCTAAGGAGAATATCTGTGTTGTCTTCTGGCCCTGTGTGGACTTTCTGGTGACCTCTGTTGTGACTCATGTTATCATGGGCTGAAGTAGACATTGCTCTATCACGATTTTTAATACTAATTACAAAGATATCTCGGTCTTTTTGTGTGCAGTGGTCTAAACAGACTTCAAGTAGAGATTCAATTAATTAATTTCACCTTGAGCTATTACCTAATAAGAATGGTGAAACATCCCCAAATATTTTTATTATTATTCTCTTCCTTTTCTCTCTGGGGGTTTGTTTTATCTACTGAAAGGATTGTGCAATAAGAAAAGCAGGGAAAACATTGGCTTAAGCATTGAGAGACACCGAAAGACTTTCAACAGGACAGTAGCACGGCCATATTTTCACGTAGAAAGCTGTGAATGAAATCTGTGAATATGGAAAAGAAAGGAATAAAATAGAGGCAAAAGTTGAGGTTAGAGACTATTGTGATCATTCATCCAAGAGCTGATTATGGCCTGCAAAGAAACATGGTGTCGAGAAGGGAGGCAGGCAGGCTGTTTTATGAGCAATGGACAGACATGATGAAACATTATTTATTAAATATTTAGTGTGACTCCATCTGGATTTTTCACTCATCATTCTTTTTAAGACCAACATATAAAGGACAAAATGAGAAAGCAAAAGAAAAGACTGTTTTAACCAGAAGACTTACATTCATAAAACTTCCTAGTCAGCACCTTTGGTGTTTTCTGCACAGTTCCAGTACTGTCCCCTCCTTCCCCGAGCCCCTTGACTTTCTTCACAGCCCCTTTAAGGAGAGAAATGGCTGTAATCATTCATGAAAAGTATCAAGTGAGTCTAAAAAGTAGAACGAAGTCTATTGTAAAACAAGTGAAAAATGATGGTATTGTTGCCATTGAAATCACAGCCTAAGACAATAACTGCTCAGCTGAATGGGAAGAGAAGGGAGAGAGAACAAAATAAAGAAGGCAACTAGAGCAGGGGACAAATGAGAGGTGGCATGTGCCACAAAGAAGAAAGGCTCAGGTCCACAGACTTCCTGAACCCTAGCACCGACTTTACTAAAGCCATTTTAATTCTCCCCTGAAATGGTACAGTATTTTGATATGTGGATGCAAGCAATCTGTGTGTTCCATATTAACATGGAAAAAAAGGAGAAACTTTAATTCTATTTGAATACTTGGGGCATAACCTTTGGATACTGGTGGCTCATACGCCCAGCCTAGAAGTGTTTAAAAAGGAGAAGAAAATCAGGTCTCTCCCTTTACCTTTTCAGTTTCTAATTGTTTTAGAATTTCTGTCATAATTAAGTAGGCAACTATAAAATCCAAAAGAAATTCTACTAGCATTTGGCAATATAAATATTATGTGTATAGGAATTATATTTTGTTAGCATTCTGCAATGCCCTGTTTTCAATTTCCTTCATTCTTTTATGTAATAAAGTTTTGGTTATGCCTCCGGATACAGGGTAAACTAAGCAAAGTTTAAAGCCCT